>CATIWC010001377.1:0-116001 GCA_948472305.1 Vicia faba
AATGGCGTCGGCCTTAACCGTCGCTAATATAAAAAATATATATATTATTTAAAATAATAACTAAAAAGGAGGGAAACTATATTGGTGGGGGTAATGAAATTTTCGCACAAACAGTAGTGTAGGTCCAAATAAACGCTTGGTCAACACTAAGTGTTTTTATCGAAATCAAACCATTTTAAAAATATTTTCATAACAAATGCACTCGAAGGACACATGCATTAAGTAGTGAAGAAGGAATGATTAAATGTATGTCCCTTTGTTCTTAGTCGAGCGACACTTACTGTATAGGTTATCGTTCGAATGCTCACCTTTACTCATGAACTTTAGTATTATTCGTGCTATATACTTTTGAAGTGAAATGGAGGAAAACGACTAGTTAGGCATATGCTCCTCTTAAGAAGATTCTAATATAGACAAAGAAGAGTGATCTCTTCTGTCGAAAAGGGTAAACCCACTTTAAAAGAGAAAATAGAGCAAAAGACAATATGCCATAAAAGTTATTTAATAGCACTTTCTTTTGTTTTTGATAGAGCTGAAAAGCGCTATTAACCGTGTCGCTAATGTAAACGATTTTGTTTAATAGAACTTTAAAAGAGATATTAAAATACTAGTTTTAAATATAAAAATAATAATTAATTAAAACAATAAGTTTAAAGGAGCCAAACGAAATTTGTGGGGTAAAATGAATATATTTGTACAAACAGTAGCGTTGGCCTGAACCGTCGCTAATATAAGAAAATAAGAATTAATTAAGACAATAACTTATTAAGAGGCAAACGAAATTTGTAATGGGAAATAAATATTTTTTCATAAACAATAGCGTCGGCTTGAACCGTTGCTAATATAAAAAAAATAAATAATTATTTAGGACAATAAATAATAAGGAGGCAAACTAAATTGTAGGGATGAATGGAATTTTTCGCACAAACAGTAGCGTCGCTCCAAATAAATGTTGGGTCAACACCAAGTATTTTTCTCGAAATCAAACCATTTTAAAAATATTTTCATAACAAATGCACTCGAAGAACACATGCACTAAGTAGTGAAGAAGGAATGATTATATGTATGTCCCTTTGTTCTTAGTCGTAGGACGCATGATGTATGGATTATTGTTCAAATGCTCACCTTCACTCGTGAACTTTAGTTTTATTCGTGCTAAATATTTTTGCAATAAAATGGAGGAAGATGACTAATTAGGCGTATGCTCCTCTTATGAAGACTCTAATAAGGACAAAGACAAGTGATCTCTACTCTTTAAAAGGGTAAACCAACTCTGAAAGAGAACATAGGGCAACAAACAGTACACAACAAAAGCTATTTTATAGCACTTTCATTGGTTTTTGATAACCCTTAAAAGCGCCATTAACTGCGCTGCTATTGTATATGATTTTGTTAAATTGCAATTTAAAAGCGCTATTAAAGTACAAATTTTTAATATAAAATAAAAATTAATTAAAACAATAAGTTTAAAGGAGCCAAATGAAATTCGGGGGGGGGGGGGGGGGGGGGGGATGAAAATTTTAGCATAAACAATAGCGTCGGCCTGAACCGTCTCTAAAATAAGATAATAAGAATTAATTAAGATAATAACTATTAAGGAGGCAAGCGAAATTTATTATGGGAAATGAATATTTTTTCATAAACAATGGCGTCGGCCTTAACCGTCGCTAATATAAAAAAAAAATATATTATTTAAAATAATAACTAAAAAGGAGGGAAACTATATTGGTGGGGGTAATGAAATTTTCGCACAAACAGTAGTGTAGGTCCAAATAAACGCTTGGTCAACACTAAGTGTTTTTATCGAAATCAAACCATTTTAAAAATATTTTCATAACAAATGCACTCGAAGGACACATGCATTAAGTAGTGAAGAAGGAATGATTAAATGTATGTCCCTTTGTTCTTAGTCGAGCGACACTTACTGTATAGGTTATCGTTCGAATGCTCACCTTTACTCATGAACTTTAGTATTATTCGTGCTATATACTTTTGAAGTGAAATGGAGGAAAACGACTAGTTAGGCATATGCTCCTCTTAAGAAGATTCTAATATAGACAAAGAAGAGTGATCTCTTCTGTCGAAAAGGGTAAACCCACTTTAAAAGAGAAAATAGAGCAAAAGACAATATGCCATAAAAGTTATTTAATAGCACTTTCTTTTGTTTTTGATAGAGCTGAAAAGCGCTATTAACCGTGTCGCTAATGTAAACGATTTTGTTTAATAGAACTTTAAAAGAGATATTAAAATACTAGTTTTAAATATAAAAATAATAATTAATTAAAACAATAAGTTTAAAGGAGCCAAACGAAATTTGTGGGGTAAAATGAATATATTTGTACAAACAGTAGCGTTGGCCTGAACCGTCGCTAATATAAGAAAATAAGAATTAATTAAGACAATAACTTATTAAGAGGCAAACGAAATTTGTAATGGGAAATAAATATTTTTTCATAAACAATAGCGTCGGCTTGAACCGTTGCTAATATAAAAAAATAAATAATTATTTAGGACAATAAATAAAAAGGAGGCAAACTAAATTGTAGGGATGAATGGAATTTTTCGCACAAACAGTAGCGTCGCTCCAAATAAATGTTGGGTCAACACCAAGTATTTTTCTCGAAATCAAACCATTTTAAAAATATTTTCATAACAAAAACACTCGAAGAACACATGCACTAAGTAGTGAAGAAGGAATGATTATATGTATGTCCCTTTGTTCTTAGTCGTAGGACGCATGATGTATGGATTATTGTTCAAATGCTCACCTTCACTCGTGAACTTTAGTTTTATTCGTGCTAAATATTTTTGCAATAAAATGGAGGAAGATGACTAATTAGGCGTATGCTCCTCTTATGAAGACTCTAATAAGGACAAAGACAAGTGATCTCTACTCTTTAAAAGGGTAAACCAACTCTGAAAGAGAACATAGGGCAACAAACAGTACACAACAAAAGCTATTTTATAGCACTTTCATTGGTTTTTGATAACCCTTAAAAGCGCCATTAACTGCGTTGCTATTGTATATGATTTTGTTAAATTGCAATTTAAAAGCGCTATTAAAGTACAAATTTTTAATATAAAATAACAATTAATTAAAACAATAAGTTTAAAGGAGCCAAATGAAATTCGGGGGGGGGGGGGGGGATGAAAATTTTAGCATAAACAATAGCGTCGGCCTGAACCGTCTCTAAAATAAGATAATAAGAATTAATTAAGATAATAACTATTAAGGAGGCAAGCGAAATTTATTATGGGAAATGAATATTTTTTCATAAACAATGGCGTCGGCCTTAACCGTCGCTAATATAAAAAAAAAAATATTATTTAAAATAATAACTAAAAAGGAGGGAAACTATATTGGTGGGGGTAATGAAATTTTCGCACAAACAGTAGTGTAGGTCCAAATAAACGCTTGGTCAACACTAAGTGTTTTTATCGAAATCAAACCATTTTAAAAATATTTTCATAACAAATGCACTCGAAGGACACATGCATTAAGTAGTGAAGAAGGAATGATTAAATGTATGTCCCTTTGTTCTTAGTCTAGCGACACTTACTGTATAGGTTATCGTTCGAATGCTCACCTTTACTCATGAACTTTAGTATTATTCGTGCTATATACTTTTGAAGTGAAATGGAGGAAAACGACTAGTTAGGCATATGCTCCTCTTAAGAAGATTCTAATATAGACAAAGAAGAGTGATCTCTTCTGTCGAAAAGGGTAAACCCACTTTAAAAGAGAAAATAGAGCAAAAGACAATATGCCATAAAAGTTATTTAATAGCACTTTCTTTTGTTTTTGATAGAGCTGAAAAGCGCTATTAACCGTGTCGCTAATGTAAACGATTTTGTTTAATAGAACTTTAAAAGAGATATTAAAATACTAGTTTTAAATATAAAAATAATAATTAATTAAAACAATAAGTTTAAAGGAGCCAAACGAAATTTGTGGGGTAAAATGAATATATTTGTACAAACAGTAGCGTTGGCCTGAACCGTCACTAATATAAGAAAATAAGAATTAATTAAGACAATAACTTATTAAGAGGCAAACGAAATTTGTAATGGGAAATAAATATTTTTTCATAAACAATAGCGTCGGCTTGAACCGTTGCTAATATAAAAAAATAAATAATTATTTAGGACAATAAATAAAAAGGAGGCAAACTAAATTGTAGGGATGAATGGAATTTTTCGCACAAACAGTAGCGTCGCTCCAAATAAATGTTGGGTCAACACCAAGTATTTTTCTCGAAATCAAACCATTTTAAAAATATTTTCATAACAAATGCACTCGAAGAACACATGCACTAAGTAGTGAAGAAGGAATGATTATATGTATGTCCCTTTGTTCTTAGTCGTAGGACGCATGATGTATGGATTATTGTTCAAATGCTCACCTTCACTCGTGAACTTTAGTTTTATTCGTGCTAAATATTTTTGCAATAAAATGGAGGAAGATGACTAATTAGGCGTATGCTCCTCTTATGAAGACTCTAATAAGGACAAAGACAAGTGATCTCTACTCTTTAAAAGGGTAAACCAACTCTGAAAGAGAACATAGGGCAACAAACAGTACACAACAAAAGCTATTTTATAGCACTTTCATTGGTTTTTGATAACCCTTAAAAGCGCCATTAACTGCGCTGCTATTGTATATGATTTTGTTAAATTGCAATTTAAAAGCGCTATTAAAGTACAAATTTTTAATATAAAATAACAATTAATTAAAACCATAAGTTTAAATGAGCCAAACGAAATTCAGGGGGGGGGGGGGGGAATGAAAATTTTAGCATAAACAATAGCGTCGGCTTGAACCGTCTCTAATATAAGATAATAAGAATTAATTAAGATAATAACTATTAAGGAAGCAAGCGAAATTTATTATGGGAAATGAATATTTTTTCATAAACAATGGCGTCGGCCTTAACCGTCGCTAATATAAAAAAAATAAATAATTATTTAAAATAATAACTAAAAAGGAGGGAAACTATATTGGTGGGGGTAATGAAATTTTCGCACAAACAGTAGTGTAGGTCCAAATAAACGCTTGGTCAACACTAAGTGTTTTTATCGAAATCAAACCATTTTAAAAATATTTTCATAACAAATGCACTCGAAGGACACATGCATTAAGTAGTGAAGAAGGAATGATTAAATGTATGTCCCTTTGTTCTTAGTCGAGCGACGCTTACTGTATAGGTTATCGTTCGAATGCTCACCTTTACTGATGAACTTTAGTATTATTCGTGCTATATACTTTTGAAGTGAAATGGAGGAAAATGACTAGTTAGGCATATGCTCCTCTTAAGAAGATTCTAATATAGACAAAGAAGAGTGATCTCTTCTGTCGAAAAGGGTAAACCAACTTTAAAAGAGAAAATAGAGCAAAAGACAATATGCCATAAAAGTTATTTAATAGCACTTTCTTTTGTTTTTGATAGAGCTGAAAAGCGCTAATAACCGTGTCGCTAATGTAAACGATTTTGTTTAATAGAACTTTAAAAGAGCTATTAAAATACTAGTTTTAAATATAAAAATAATAATTAATTAAAACAATAAGTTTAAAGGAGCCAAACGAAATTTGTGGGGTAAAATGAATATATTTGTACAAACAGTAGCGTTGGCCTGAACCGTCGCTAATATAAGAAAATAAGAATTAATTAAGATAATAACTTATTAAGAGGCAAACGAAATTTGTAATGGGAAATAAATATTTTTTCATAAACAATAGCGTCGGCTTGAACCGTTGCTAATATAAAAAAAATAAATAATTATTTAGGACAATAAATAAAAAGGAGGCAAACTAAATTGTAGGGATGAATGGAATTTTTCGCACAAACAGTAGCGTCGGTCCAAATAAATGTTGGGTCAACAACAAGTATTTTACTCGAAATCAAACCATTTTAAAAATATTTTCATAACAAATTCACTCGAAGAACAAATGCACTAAGTAGTGAAGAAGGAATGGTTATATGTATGTCCCTTTGTTCTTAGTCGTAGGACGCATGCTGTATCGATTATTGTTCATATGCTCACCTTCACTCGTGAACTTTAGTTTTATTAGTGCGAAATACTTTTGCAATAAAATATAGGAAGATGACTAATTAGGCGTATGCTCCTCTTATGAAGATTTTAATAAGGACAAAGACAAGTGATCTCTACTCTTTAAAAGGGTAAACCAACTCTGAAAGAGAACATAGGGCAACAAACAATACACAACAAAAGTTATTTTATAGCACTTTCATTGATTTTTGATAACCCTTAAAAGCGCCATTAACTGTGCTGCTATTGTATATGATTTTGTTAAATTGCAATTTAAAAGCGCTATTAAAGTACAAGTTTTTAATATAAAATAACAATTAATTAAAACAATAAGTTTAAAGGAGCCAAACGAAATTCGGGGGGGGGGGGGGGGGGGGGGATGAAAATTTTAGCATAAACAATAGCGTCGGCCTGAACCGTCTCTAATATAAGATAATAAGAATTAATTAAGACAATAACTAATAAGGAGGCAAGCGAAATTTATTATGGGAAATTAATATTTTTTCATAAACAATGGCGTCGGCCGTAACCGTCGCTAATATAAAAAAATAAATAACTAAAAAGGAGGCAAACTAAATTGGTGGGGGTAATGAAATTTTCGCACAAAAAGTAGTGTAGGTCCAAATAACTGCTTGGTCAACACCAAGTGTTTTTCTCGAAATCAAACCATTTTCAAAATATTTTCATAACATATGCACTCGAAGGACACGTGCATTAAGTAGTGAAGAAGGAATGATTAAATGTATGTCCCTTTGTTCTTAGTCCGACGACGCTTACTGTATAGGTTATCGTTCGAATGCTCACCTTTACTCATGAACTTTAGTATTATTCGCGCTATATACTTTTGAAGTGAAATGGAGGAAAACGACTAGTTTGGCGTATGCTCCTCTTAAGAAGATTCTAATATAGACAAAGAAGAGTGATCTCTTCTGTCGAAAAGGGTAAACCAACTTTGAAAGAGAAAATAGAGCAAAACACAATATGCCATAAAAGATATTTAATAGCACTTTCTTTTGTTTTTGATAGAGCTGAAAAGCGCTATTAACCGTGTCGCTAATGTAAACGATTTTGTTTAATAGAAGTTTAAAAGAGCTATTAAAATACTAGTTTTAAATATAAAAATAATAATTAATTAAAACAATAAGTTTAAAGAAGCCAAACGAAATTCGTGGGGGAAAATGAATATATTTGTACAAACAGTAGGGTTGGCCTGAACCGTCGCTAATATAAGAAAATAAGAATTAATTAAGACAATAACTAATAAAGAGGCAAACGAAATTTGTAATGGGAAATAAATATTTTTTCATAAACAATAGCATCGGCTTGAACCGTTGCTAATATAAAAAAAATAAATAATTATTTAGGAAAATTATTAAAAAGGAGGCAAACTAAATTGTAGGGATGAATGGAATTTTTCGCACAAACAGTAGCGTCGGTCCAAATAAACGTTGGGTCAACACCAAGTATTTTTCTAGAAATCAAACCATTTTAAAAATATTTTCATAACAAATGCACTCGAAGAACACATGCACTAAGTAGTGAAGAAGGAATGATAATATGTATGTCCCTTTGTTCTTAGTCGTAGGACGCATGCTGTATCGATTATTGTTCAAATGCTCACCTTCAGTCGTGAACTTTAGTTTTATTCGTGCTAAATACTTTTGCAATAAAATGGAGGAAGATGACTAATTAGGCGTATGCTCCTCTTATGAAGATTCTAATAAGGACAAAGACAAGTGATCTCTACTCTTTAAAAGGGTACACCAACTCTGAAAGAGAACATAGGGCAACAAACAATACACAACAAAAGCACTTTCATTTGTTTTTGATAACCCTTAAAAGCGCCATTAACTGCGCTGCTATTGTATATGATTTTGTTAAATTGCAATTTAAAAACGCTATTAAAGTAGAACTTTTTAATATAAAATAACAATTAATTAAAACAATAAGTTTAAAGGAGCCAAACGAAATTCGGGGGGGGGGGGGGGGGAATGAAAATTTTAGCATAAACAATAGCGTCGGCCTGAACCGTCTCTAAAATAAGATAATAAGAATTAATTAAGATAATAACTAATAAGGAGGCAAGCGAAATTTATTATGGGAAATGAATATTTTTTCATAAACAATGGCGTCGGCCGTAACCGTCGCTAATATAAAAAAATAAATAATTATTTAAAATAATAACTAAAAAGGAGCCAAACTAAATTGGTGGGGGTAATGAAATTTTCGCACAAACAGTAGTGTAGGTCCAAATAAACGCTTGGTCAACACCAAGTGTTTTTCTCGAAATCAAACCATTTTCAAAATATTTTCATAACAAATGCACTCGAAGAACACATGCATTAAGTAGTGAAGAAGGAATGATTAAATGTATATCCCTTTGTTCTTAGTCCGGCGACGCTTACTGTATAGATTATCGTTCGAATGCTCACCTTTACTCATGAACTTTAGTATTATTCGTGCTATATACTTTTGAAGTGAAATGGAGGAAAACGACTAGTTAGGCATATGCTCCTCTTAAGAAGATTATAATATAGACAAAGAAGAGTGATCTCTTCTGTCGAAAAGGGTAAACCAACTTTGAAAGAGAAAATAGAGCAAAACACAATATGCCATAAAAGTTATTTAATAGCACTTTCTTTTGTTTTTGATAGAGCTGAAAAGCGCTATTAACCGTGTCGCTAATGTAAACGATTTTGTTTAATAGAACTTTAAAAGAGCTATTAAAATAGTAGTTTTAAATATAAAAATAATAATTAATTAAAACAATAAGTTTAAAGGAGGCAAACGAAATTCGTGGGGGAAAATGAATATATTTGTACAAACAGTTGCGTCGGCCTGAACCGTTGCTAATATAAGAAAATGAGAATTAATTAAGACAATAACTAATAAATAGGCAAACGAAATTTGCAATGGGAAATAAATATTTTTTCATAAACAATAGCGTCGGCTTGAACCGTTGCTAATATAAAAAAAATAAATAATTATTTAGGACAATAAATAAAAAGGAGGCAAACTAAATTGTAGGGATGAATGGAATTTTTCGCACAAAAAGTAGTGTCGGTCCAAATAAACGTTGGGTTAACACCAAGTATTTTTCTCAAAATCAAACCATTTTAAAAATATTTTCATAACAAATGCACTCGAAGAACACATGCACTAAGTAGTGAAGAAGGAATGATTATATGTATGTCCCTTTGTTCTTAGTCGTAGGACGCAAGCTGTATCGATTATTGTTCAAATGCTCACCTTCACTCGTGAACTTTAGTTTTATTCGTGCCAAATACTTTTGCAATAAAATGGAGGAAGATGACTAATTAGCATAAACAATAGAGTCGACCTGAACCATCGCTAATATAAGATTATAAGAATTAATTAAGACAATAACTAATAAGGAGGCAAGCGATATTTGTTATGGGAAATGAATATTTTTTCATAAACAATGGCGTATGCCGTAACCGTCGCTAATATAAATAAATAAATAATTATTTAAAATAATAACTAAAACGGAGGCAAACTAAATTGGTGGGGGTAATGAAATTTTCGCACAAACAGTAGTGTAGGTCCAAATAAATGCTTGGTCAACACCAAGTATTTTTCTCGAAATCAAACCATTTTCAAAATATTTTCATAACAAATGCACTTGAAGGAAACATGCATTAAGTAGTGAAGAAGGAATGATTAAATGTATGTCACTTTGTTCTTAGTCCGGCGACGCTTACTGTATAGGTTATCGTTCGAATGCTCACCTTTACTCATGAACTTTGGTATTATTTGTGTTATATACTTTTAAAGTGAAATGGAGGAAAATGAATAGTTAGGCGTATGCTCCTCTTAAGAAGATTCTAATATAGACAAAGAAGAGTGATCTCTTCTGTCGAAAAGGGTAAACCAACTTTGAAAGAGAAAATAGAGCAAGAGACAATATGCCATAAAAGTTATTTAATAGCACTTTCTTTTGTTTTTGATAGCGCTGAAAAGAGCAATTAACCGTGCCGCTAATGTAAACGATTTTTTTTTAAAGAACTTTAAAAGAGCTATTAAAATACTAGTTTTAAATGTAAAAACAATAATTAATTAAAACAATAAGTTTAAAGGAGCCAAACGAAAATCGTGGGGGAAAATGAATATTTTAGTACAAACAGTAGCGTTGGCCTGAACCGTCGCTAATATAAGAAAATAAGAATTAATTAAGACAATAAGTAATAAAGAGGCATACAAAATTTGTAATGGGAAATAAATATTTTTTTCATAAACAATAGCGTCGGCTTGAACCGTTGCTAATATAAAAAATAATAATAATTATTTAGGACAATAAATAAAAAGGAGGAAAACTAAATTGTAGGGATGAATGGAATTTTTCGCACAAACAGTAGCATCGGTCTAAATAAAAGTTTGGTCAACACCAAGTATTTTTCTCGAAATCAAACAATTTTAAAAATATTTTCATAACAAATGCACTCGAAGGACACATGCACTAAGTAGTGAAGAAGGAATGATTATATGTATGTCCCTTTGTTCTTAGTCGTAGGACGCATGCTGTATCGATTATTGTTCAAATGCTCACCTTCACTCGTGAACTTTAGATTTATTCGTGCTAAATACTTTGGCAATAAAATGGAGGAAAATTACTAATTAGGCGTATGCTCCTCTTATGAAGATTCTGATAAGGACAAAGAAAAGTGATCTCTACTCTTTAAAAGGGTAAACCAACTCTGAAAGAGAACATAGGGCAACAAACAATACACAACAAAAGCTATTTTATAGGACTTTAATTTGTTTTTGATAACCCTTAAAAGCGCCATTAAGTATTTTAGCATAAACAATAGAGTCGACCTGAACCATCGCTAATATAAGATAATAAGAATTAATTAAGACAATAACTAATAAGGAGGCAAGCGAAATTTGTTATGGGAAATGAATATTTTTTCATAAACAATGGCGTCAGCCGTAACCGTCGCTAATATAAAAAAATAAGTAATTATTTAAAATAATAACTAAAACGGAGGCACACTAAATTGGTGGGGGTAATGAAATTTTCGCACAAACAGTAGTGTAGGTCCAAATAAACGCTTGGTCAACACCAAGTATTTTTCTCGAAATCAAACCATTTTCAAAATATTTTCATAACAAATGCACTTGAAGGACACATGCATTAAGTAGTGAAGAAGGAATGATTAAATGTATGTCACTTTGTTCTTAGTCCGGCGACGCTTACTGTATAGGTTATCGTTTGAATGCTCACCTTTACTCATGAACTTTAGTATTATTCGTGCTATATACTTTTGAAGTGAAATGGAGAAAAACGACTAGTTAGGCGTATGCTTCACTTAAGAAGATTCTAATATAGACAAAGAAGAGTGATCTCTTTTGTCGAAAAGGGTAAACCAACTTTGAAAGAGAAAATATAGCAAAAGACAATATGGCATAAAAGTTATTTAATAGCACTTTCTTTTGTTTTTGATAGCGCTGAAAAGCGCAATTAACCGTGCCGCTAATGTAAACCATTTTGTTTACTAGCACTTTAAGAGAGCTATTAAAATACTAGTTTTTAAAATAAATATAATAATTAATTAAAAAAATAAGTTTAAAGGAGCCAAACGAAATTCGTGGGGGAAAATTAATATTTTAGTACAAACAATATCGTCGGCCTGAACCGTCGCTAATATAAGAAAATAATAATTAATTAAGACAATAACTAATAAAGAGGCAAACGAAATTTGTAATGGGAAATAAATATTTTTTCATAAACAATAGCGTCAGCTTGAACCGTTGCTAATATAAAAAAAATTAATAATTATTTAGGACAATAAATAAAAAGGAGGCAAACTAAACTATAGGGATCAATGGAATTTTTTGCACAAACAATAGCGTCGGTCCAAATAAACGTTTGGTCAACACCAAGTATTTTTCTCGAAATCAAACCATTTTAAAAATATTTTCATAACAAATGCACTCGAAGGACACATGCACTAAGTAGTGAAGAAGGAATTATTATATGTATGTCCCTTTGTTCTTAGTCGTAGGATGCATGCTGTATCGATTATTGGTCAAATGCTCACCTTCACTCGTGAACTTTAGTTTTATTCGTGCTAAATACTTTTTCAATAAAATGGAGGAAAATGACTAATTAGGCGTTTGCTCCTCTTATGAAGATTCTGCTTAGGACAAATACAAGTGATCTCTACTCTTTAAAAGGGTAAACCAACTCTGAAAGAGAACATAGGGCAACAAACAATACACAACAAAAGCTATTTTATAGCACTTTCACTTGTTTTTGATAACCCTTAAAAGCGCCATTAACTGCCTTGTTATTGTATATGATTTTGTTAAATTGCAATTTAAAAGCGCTATTAAAGTACTAGTTTTTAATATAAAATAACAATTAATTAAAACAATGAGTTTAAAGGAGCCAAACAAAATTCGGGGGCGAAAGTGAAAATTTTAGCACAAATAATAACGTCGGCCTGAATCGTCGCTAATATAAGATAATAAGAATTAATTAAGACAATAACTAATAAGGAGGAAAGCGAAATTTGTTATGGGAAATGAATATTTTTTGATAAACAATGGCGTCGGTCTGAACCATCGCTAATATAAAAAAATAAATAATTATTTAAAATAATAACTAAAAAGGAGGCAAACTAAATTGGTGGGGGTAATGAAATTTTCGCACAAACAGTAGTGTAGGTCCAAATAAACGCTTGGTCAACACCAAGTATTTTTCTCGAAATCAAACCATTTTCAAAATATTTTCATAACAAATGCATTTGAAGGACACATGCACTAAGTAGTGAAGAAGGAATGATTATATGTATGTCCCTTTGTTCTTAGTCGTAGGACGCATGCTGTATCGATTATTGTTCAAATGCTCACCTTCACTCGTGAACTTTAGTTTTATTCGTGCTAAATACTTTTGCAATAAAATGGAGGAAAACGACTAATTAGGCATATGCTCCTCTTATGAAGGTTCTGATAAGGACAAACACAAGTGATCTCTACTCTTTAAAAGGGTAAACCAACTCTGAAAGAGAACACAGGGCAACAAACAATACACAACAAAAGCTATTTTATAGGACTTTCATTTGTTTTTAATAACCCTTAAAAGCGCCATTAACTGCACTGCTATTGTATATGATTTTGTTAAATTGCAATTTAAAAGCCCTATTAAAGTACTAGTTTTTAACATAAAATAACAATTAATTAAAACAATAAGTTTAAAGGAGCCAAACAAAATTCGGGAGGGAAAAATGAAAATTTTAGCATAAACAATAGCGTCGGCCTGAACCATCGCTAATATAAGATAATAAGAATTAATTAAGACAATAACTTATAAGGAGGCCAGCGATATTTGTTATGGGAAATAAATATTTTTTCATAAACAATGGAGTCGGCCGTAACCGTCGCTAATATAAAAAAATAAATAATCATTTAAAATAATAACTAAAACAGAGGCAAACTAAATTTGTGGGGGTAATGAAATTTTCGCACTAACAGTAGTGTAGGTCCAAATAAACGCTTGGTCAACACCAAGTATTTTTCTCGAAATCAAACCATTTTCAAAATATTTTCATAACAAATGCACTCGAAGGACACATGCATTAAGTAGTGAAGAAGGAATGATTAAATGTATGTACCTTTGTTCTTAGTCCGGCGACGCTTACTGTATAGGTTATCGTTTGAATGCTCACCTTTACTTATGAACTTTAGTATTATTCATGCTATATACTTTTGAAGTGAAATGGAGAAAAACGACTAGTTAGGCGTATGCTCCACTTAAGAAGATTCTAATATAGACAAAGAAGAGTGATCTCTTCTGTCAAAAAGGGTAAACCAACTTTGAAAGAGAAAATAGAGCAAAAGACAATATGCCATAAAAGTTATTTAATAGTACTTTCTTTTGTTTTTGATAGCACTAAAAAGCGCTATTAACCGTGCCGCTAATGTAAACCATTTTTTTAATAGCACTTTAAAAGAGCTATTAAAATACTAGTTTTTAAAATAAATATAATAATTAATTAAAAAAATAAGTTTAAAGGAGCCAAACAAAATTCGTGGGGGAAAATTAATATTTTAGTACAAACAGTAACGTCGGCCTGAACCGTCGCTAATATAAGAAAATAATAATTAATTAAGACAATAACTAATAAAGAGGCAAACGAAATTTGTAATGGGAAATAAATATTTTTTCATAAACAATAGCGTCCGCTTGAACCGTTGCTAATATAAAAAAAAAATAATAATTATTTAGGAAAATAAATAAAAAGGAGGAAAACTAAACTGTAGGGATGAATGGAATTTTTGGCACAAACAATAGCGTCGGTCCAAATAAACGTTCGGTCAACACCAAGTATTTTTCTCGAAATCAAACCATTTTAAAAATATTTTCATAGCAAATGCACTCGAAGGACACATGCACTAAGTAGTGAAGAAGAAATTATTATATGTATGTCCCTTTGTTCTTAGTCGTAGGACGCATGCTGTATCGATTATTGGTCAAATGCTCACCTTCACTCGTGAACTTTAGTTTTATTCGTGCTAAATACTTTTGCAATAAAATGGAGGAAAATGACTAATTAGGCATATGCTCCTCTTATGAAGATTCTGCTAAGGACAAAGACAAGTGATCTCTACTCTTTAAAAGGGTAAACCAACTCTGAAAGAGAACATAGGGAAACAAACAATACACAACAAAAGCTATTTTATAGCACTTTCACTTGTTTTTGATAACCCTTAAAAGCGCCATTAAATGCGTTGTTATTGTATATGATTTTGTTAAATTGCAATTTAAAAGCGCTATTAAAGTACTAGTTTTTAATATAAAATAACAATTAATTAAAACAATAAGTTTAAAGGAGCCAAACAAAATTCGGGGGCGAAAATGAAATTTTTAGCACAAATAATAACGTCGGCCTGAATCGTCGCTAAAATAAGATAATAAGAATTAATTAAGACAATAACTAATAAGGAGGAAAGCAAAATTTGTTATGGGAAATGAATATTTTTTGATAAACAATGGCGTCGGTCTGAACCGTCGCTAATATAAAAAAATTAATAATTATTTAAAATAATAACTAAAAAGGAGGCAAACTAAATTGGTGGGGGTAATGAAATTTTTGCACAAACAGTAGCGTCGGTCCAAATAAACGCTTGGTCAACACCAAGTATTTTTCTAGAAATCAAACCATTTTAAAAATATTTTCATAACAAATGCACTCGAAGGACACATGCACTAAGTAGTGAAGAAGGAATTATTATATGTATGTCTCTTTGTTCTTAGTCGTAGGACGCATGCTGTATCGATTATTGTTCAAATGCTCACCTTCACTCGTGAACTTTAGTTTTATTCGTGCTAAATACTATTGCAATAAAATGGAGGAAAATGACTAATTAGGCGTATGCTCCTCTTATGAAGATTCTGATAAGGACAAAGACAAGTGATCTCTACTCTTTAAAAGGGTAAACCAACTCTGAAAGAGAACATAGGGCAACAAACAATACACAACAAAAGCTATTTTATAGCACTTTCACTTGTTTTTGATAACCCTTAAAAGCGCCATTAAATGCGTTGTTATTGTATATGATTTTGTTAAATTGAAATTTAAAAGCGCTATTAAAGTACTAGTTTTTAATATAAAATAACAATTAATTAAAACAATAAGTTTAAAGGAGGCAAACAAAATTCGGGGGCGAAAATGAAAATTTTAGCACAAATAATAACGTCGGCCTGAACCGTCGCTAATATAAGATAATAATAATTAATTAAGACAATAACTAATAAGGAGGAAAGCGAAATTTGTTATGGGAAATGAATATTTTTTGATAAACAATGGCGTCGGTCTGAACCGTCGCTAATATAAAAAAATTAATAATTATTTAAAATAATAACTAAAAGGAGGCAAACTAAATTGGTGGGGGTAATGAAATTTTCGCACAAACAGTAGTGTAGGTCCAAATAAACGCTTGGTCAACACCAAGTATTTTTCTCGAAATCAAACCATTTTCAAAATATTTTCATAACAAATGCATTTGAAGGACACATGCACTAAGTAGAGAAGAAGGAATCATTATATGTATGTCTCTTTGTTCTTAGTCGTAGGACGCGTGCTGTATCGATTATTGTTCAAATACTCACCTTCACTCGTGAACTTTTTAGTTTTATTCGTGCTAAATACTTTTGCAATAAAATGGAGGAAAACGACTAATTAGGCATATGCTCCTCTTATGAAGATTCTGATAAGGACAAAGACAAGTGATCTCTACTCTTTAAAAGGGTAAACCAACTCTGAAAGAGAACATAAGGCAACAAACAATACACAACAAAATCTATTTTATAGCACTTTCATTTGTTTTTGATAACCCTTAAAAGTGCCATTAATTGCGCTGCTATTGTATATGATTTTGTTAAATTGCAATTTAAAAGCGCTATTAAAGTAATAGTTTTTAATATAAAATAACAATTAATTAAAACAATAAGTTTAAAGGAGCCAAACGAAATTCGGGGGGGGGGGGTGAATGAAAATTTTAGGACAAACAATAGCGTCAGCCTGAACCGTCGCTAATATAAGATAATAAGAATTAATTAAAACAATAACTTATAAGGAGGCAAGCGAAATTTGTTATGGGAAATGGATATTTTTTCATAAACAATGGCGTCGGCCTGAACCGTCGCTAATATAAAAAAATGAATAATTATTTAAAATAATAACTAAAAAGGAGGCAAACGAAATTGTTGGGGGTAATGAAATGTTCACATAAACAGTAGTGTGGGTCCAAATAAACGATTGGTCAACATCAAGTATTTCTCTCGAAATCAAACCATTTCAAAAATATTTTCATAACAAATGCACTCGAAGGACACATGCATTAAGTAGTGAAGAAGGAATGATTAAATGTATGTCCGTTTTTTCTTAGTCCGACGACACTTGTTGTATAGGTTATCGTTCGAATTGTCACCTTTACTCATGAACTTCAGTTTTATTCATGCTATATACTTTTGAAGTGAAATGGAGGAAAACGACTAGTTAGGCGTATGCTTCTCTCAAGAAGATTCTAATATAGACAAAGAAGAGTGATCTCTTCTGTCCAAAACGGTAAACCAACTTTGAAAGAGAAAATATAGCAACAGACAATATGCCATTAAAGTTATTTAATAGCACTTTCTTTTATTTTTGATAGCGCTGAAAAGCGCTATTAACCGTGCCGCTAATGTAAACGATTTTTTTTAATAGCACTTTAAAAGAGCTATTAAAATACTAGTTTTTAATATAAAAATAATAATTAATTAAAACAATAAGTTTAAAAGGAGCAAAATGAAATTCGTGGGGGAAAATGAATATTTTAATACAAACAGTAGCGTCGGCCTGAACCGTCGCTAATATAAGAAAATAAGAATTAATAAAGACAATAACTAATAAAGAGGCAAACGAAATTTGTAATGGGAAATAAATATTATTTCATAAACAATAGCGTCTTCTTGAACCGTTGCTAATAAAAAAAATGATTTAGGACAATAAACAAAAAGGAGGCAAACTAAATTGTAGGGATGAATGGAATTTTTCGCACAAACAGTAGCATCGGTCCAAATAAACTTTTGGTCAACACCAAGTATTTTTCTCGAAATCAAACCATTTTAAAAATATTTTCATAACAAATGCACTCGAAGGACACAAGCACTAAGTAGTGAAGAAGGAATGATTATATGTATGTCCCTTTGTTCTTAGTCGTAGGACGCATGCTGTATCGATTATTGTTCAAATACTCACCTTCACTCGTGAACTTTAGTTTTATTCGTGCTAACTACTTTGGCAATAAAATGGAGGAAAACGACTAATTAGGCGTATGCTCCTCTTATGAAGATTCTTATAAGGACAAATACAATTAATCTCTACTCCTTAAAAGGGTAAACCAACTCTAAAAGAGAACATAGGGAAATAAACAATACACAACAAAAGCTATTTTAGAGCAGTTTCATTTGTTTTTGATAACCCTTAAAAGCGCCATTAATTGCGCTACTATTGTATATGATTTTGTTAAATTGCAATTTAAAAGCGCTATTAAAGTACTAGTTTTTAATATAAAATAACAATTAATTAAAACAATAAATTTAAAGGAGCCAAACGAAATTCGGGGGGGGGGGGGGGGAGAAATGAAAATTTTAGCACAAACAATAGGGTCGGCCTAGACCGTTGCTAATATAAGATAATAAGAATTAATTAAGACAATAACTAATAAGGAGGCAAGCGAAATTTGTTATGGGAAATGAATATTTTTTCATTAACAATGGCGTCGGCTTGAACCGTCGCTAATATAAAAAAATAAATAATTATTTAAAATAATAACTAAAAAGGAGGCAAACGAAATCGTTGGGGGTAATGAAATTTTCGCACAAACAGTAGTGTAGGTCCAAATAAACGATTGGTCAACATCAAGTATTTTTCTCGAAATCAAACCATTTTCAAAATATTTTATAACAAATGCACTCAAAGGACACATGCATTAAGTAGTGAAGAAGGAATGATTAAATGTATGTCCCTTTGTTCTTAGTCCGGCAACGCTTACTGTATATGTTATCATTCGAATTCTCACCTTTACTCATGAACTTTAGTTTTATTCGTGCTATATACTTTTGAAGTGAAATGGAGGAAAACGACTAGTTAGGCGTATGCTCCTCTTAAGAAGATTCTAATATAGACAAAGAAGAGTTATCTCTTCTGTCGAAAAGGGTAAACCAACTTTGAAAGAGAAAATAGAGCAAAAGACAATATGACATAAAAGTTATATAATAGCACTTTCTTTTGTTTTTGATAGTGCTGAAAAGCGCTATTAACCGTGCGGCTAATGTAAACCATTTTGTTTAATAGCACTTTAAAAGAGCTATTAAAATAATAGTTTTTAAAATAAATATAATAATTAATTATAACAATAAGTTTAAAGGAGCCAAACGAAATTCGTGGGGGAAAATTAATATTTTAGATCAAAAAGTAGCGTCGGTCTGAACCGTCGCTAATATAAGAAAATAATAATTAATTAAGACAATAACTAATAAAGAGGCAAACAAAATTTGTAATGGGAAATAAATATTTTTTCATAAACAATAGCGTCGACTTGAACCGTTGCTAATATAAAAAAAATAAATAATTATTTAGGACAATAAATAAAAATGAGGCAAACTAAACTGTAGGGATAAATGAAATTTTTTGCACAAACAGTAGCGTCGGTCCAAATAAACGTTTGGTCAACACCAAGTATTTTTCTAGAAATCAAACCATTTTAAAAATATTTTCATAACAAATGCACTCGAAGGACACATGCACTAAGTAGTGAAGAAGGAATTATTATATGTATGTCCCTTTGTTCTTAGTCGTAGGACGCATGCTGTATCGATTATTGTTCAAATGCTCACCTTCACTCGTGAACTTTAGTTTTATTCGTGCTAAATACTTTTGCAATAAAATGGAGGAAAATGACTAATTAGGCATATGCTCCTCTTATGAAGATTCTGATAAGGACAAAGACAAGTGATCTCTACTCTTTAAAAGGGTAAACCAACTCTGAAAGAGAACATAGGGCAACAAACAATACACAACAAAAGCTATTTTATAACACTTTCACTTGTTTTTGATAACCCTTAAAAGCGCCATTAACTGCGCTGCTATTGTATATGATTTTGTTAAATTGCAATTTAAAAGCGCTATTAAAGTACTAGTTTTTAATATAAAATAACAATTAATTAAAATAATAAGTTTAAAGGAGCCAAACGAAATTCGGGGGCGAAAATGAAAATTTTAGCACAAATAATAACGTCGGCCTGAATCGTCGCTAATATAAGATAATAAGAATTAATTAAGACAATAACTAATAAGGAGGAAAGCGAAATTTGTTATGGGAAATGAATATTTTTTCATAAACAATGGCGTCGATCTGAACCGTCGCTAATAAAAAAAAATAAATAATTATTTAAAATAATAACTAAAAAGGAGGCAAACTAAATTGGTGGGGGTAATGAAATTTTCGCACAAACAGTATTGTAGGTCCAAATAAACGCTTGGTCAACACCAAGTATTTTTCTCGAAATCAAACCATTTTAAAAATATTTTCATAACAAATGCACTCGAAAGACACATGCACTAAGTAGTGAAGAAGGAATGATTATATGTATGTCCCTTTGTTCTTAGTCGTAGGACGCATGCGGTATCGATTATTATTCAAATGCTCACCTTCACCCGTGAACTTTAGTTTTATTCGTGCTAAATACTTTTGCAATAAACTAGATGAAAATGACTAATTAGGTGTATGCTCCTCTTATGAAGGTTCTGATAAGGACAATGACAAGTGATCTCTACTCTTTAAAAGGGTAAACCAACTCTGAAAGAGAACATAAGGCAACAAACAATATACAACAAAAGCTATTTTATAGCACTTTCATTTGTTTTTGATAACCCTTAAAAGCGCCATTAACTGCGCTACTATTGTATATGATTTTGTTAAATTGCAATTTAAAAGCGCTATTAAAGTACTAGTTTTTAATATAAAATAACAATTAATTAAAACAATAAGTTGAAAGGAACCAAACGAAATTCGGGGGTGAAAATGAAAATTTTAGCACAAACAATAGCGTCGGCCTGGACCGTCGCTAATATAAGATAAAAAGAATTAATTAAGACAATAACTAATAAGGAGGCAAGCGAAATTTGTTATGGGAAATGAATATTTTTTCATAAACAATGGCGTCGGCTTGAACCGTCGCTAATATAAAATAATAAATAATTATTTAAAATAAATACTAAAAATGAGGCAAACGAAATTGTTGGGGGTAATGAAATTTTCGCACAAACAGTAGTGTAGGTCCAAATAACTGATTGGTCAACATCAAGTATTTTTCTCGAAATCAAACCATTTTCAAAATATTTTATAACAAATGCACTCAAAGGACACATCCATTAAGTAGTGAAGAAGGAATGATTAAATGTATGTCCCTTTGTTCTTAGTCCGGCGACGCTTACTATATATGTTATCGTTCGAATTCTCACCTTTACTCATGAACTTTAGTTTTATTCGTGCTATATACTTTTGAAGTGAAATGGAGGAAAACGACTAGTTAGGCGTATGCTCCTCTAAAGAAGATTCTAATAAAGACAAAGAAGAGTGATCTCTTCTGTCGAAAAGGGTAAACCAACTTTGAAAGAAAAAATAGAGCAAAAGACAATGTGCCATAAAAGTTATTTAATAGCACTTTCTTTATTTTTGATAGCGCTGAAAAGCGCTATTAACCATGCCGCTAATGTAAACGAATTTGTTTAACAGCACTTTAAAAGAGCTATTAAAATACTAGTTTTTAATATAAAAATAATAATTAATTAAAACAATAAGTTTAAAAGGAGCCAAACGAAATTCGTGGGGGAAAATGAATATTTTAATACAAATAGTAGCGTCGGCCTGAACCGTCGCTAATATAAGAAAATAAGAATTAATTAAGACAATAACTAATAAAGAGGCAAACGAAATTTGTAATGGGAAATAAATATTATTTCATAAACAATAGCGTCGGCTTGAACCGTTGCTAATAAAAAAAAATTATTTAGGACAATAAACAAAAAGGAGGCAAACTAAATTGTAAGGGTTGAATGGAATTTTTCGCACAAACAGTAGCGTCGATCCAAATAAACTTTTGGTCAACACCAAGTATTTTTCTCGAAATCAAACCATTTTAAAAATATTTTGATAACAAATGCACTCGAAGGACACATGCACTAAGTAGTGAAGAAGGAATGATTATATGTATGTCCCTTTGTTCTTAGTCGTAGGACGCATGCTGTATCGATTATTGTTCAAATGCTCACCTTTAATCGTGAACTTTAGTTTTATTCGTGCTAAATACTTTTGCAATAAAATGGAGGAAAATGACTAATTAGGCGTATGCTCCTCTTATGAAGATTCTGATAAGGACAAAGACAAGTGATCTCTACTCTTTAAAAGGGTAAACCAACTCTGAAAGAGAACATAGGGCAACAAACAATACACAACAAAAGCTATTTTATAACACTTTCACTTGTTTTTGATAACCCTTAAAAGCGCCATTAACTACGCTGCTATTGTATATGATTTTGTTAAATTGCAATTTAAAAGCGCTATTAAAGTACTAGTTTTTAATATAAAATAACAATTAATTAAAACAATAAGTTTAAAGGAGCCAAACGAACATCGGGGGCGAAAATGAAAATTTTAGCACAAATAATAACGTCGGCCTGAATCGTCGCTAATATAAGATAATAAGAATTAATTAAGACTAAAACTAATAAGGAGGAAAGCGAAATTTGTTATGGGAAATGAATATTTTTTCATAAACAATGGCGTCGGCCTGAACCGTCGCTAATATAAAAAAATAAAAAATTATTTAAAATAATAACTAAAAAGGAGGCAAACTAAATTGGTGGGGGTAATGAAATTTTCGCACAAACAGTAGTGTATGTCCAAATAAACGCTTGGTCAACACCAAGTATTTTTCTCGAAATCAAACCATTTTCAAAATATTTTCATAACAAACGCACTCGAAGGACACATGCATTAAGTAGTGAAGAAGGAATGATTAAATGTATGTCCCTTTGTTCTTAGTTAGACGACGCTTGCTGTATAGGTTATCGTTCGAATGCTCACCTTTACTCATGAACTTCAGTTTTATTCGTGCTATATACTTTTGAAGTTAAATGGAGGAAAACGACTAGTTAGGCGTATGCTCCTCTAAAGAAGATTCTAATATAGACAAAGAAGAGTGATCTCTTCTGTCGAAAAGGGTAAACCAACTTTGAAAGAAAAAATAGAGCAAAAGACAATATGCCATAAAAGTTATTTAATAGCACTTTCTTTTGTTTTTGATAGCGCTGAAAAGCGCTATTAACCATGCCGCTAATGTAAACGAATTTGTTTAATAGCACTTTAAAAGAGCTATTAAAATACTAGTTTTTAATATAAAAATAATAATTAATTAAAACAATAAGTTTAAAAGGAGCCAAACGTAATTCGTGGGGGAAAATGAATATTTTAATACAAACAGTAGTGTCGGCCTGAACCGTCGCTAATATAAGAAAATAAGAATTAATTAAGACAATAACTAATAAAGAGGCAAACGAAATTTGTAATGGGAAATAAATATTATTTCATAAACAATAGCGTCGGCTTGAACCGTTGCTAATAAAAAAAAATTATTTAGGACAATAAACAAAAAGGAGGCAAACTAAATTGTAAGGGTTGAATGGAATTTTTCGCACAAACAGTAGCGTCGATCCAAATAAACTTTTGGTCAACACCAAGTATTTTTCTCGAAATCAAACCATTTTAAAAATATTTTGATAACAAATGCACTCGAAGGACACATGCACTAAGTAGTGAAGAAGGAATGATTATATGTATGTCCCTTTGTTCTTAGTCGTAGGACGCATGCTGTATCGATTATTGTTCAAATGCTCACCTTTAATCGTGAACTTTAGTTTTATTCGTGCTAAATACTTTTGCAATAAAATGGAGGAAAATGACTAATTAGGCGTATGCTCCGCTTATGAAGATTCTGATAAGGACAAAGACAAGTGATCTCTACTCTTTAAAAGGGTAAACCAACTCTGAAAGAGAACATAGGGCAACAAACAATACACAACAAAAGCTATTTTATAGCACTTTCACTTGTTTTTGATAACCCTTAAAAGCGCCATTAACTGCGCTGCTATTGTATATGATTTTGTTAAATTGCAATTTAAAAGCGCTATTAAAGTACTAGTTTTTAATATAAAATAACAATTAATTAAAACAATAAGTTTAAAGGAGCCAAACGAACATCGGGGGCGAAAATGAAAATTTT
The DNA here is from genome assembly GCA_948472305.1 of Vicia faba. Taxonomy (NCBI): domain Eukaryota; kingdom Viridiplantae; phylum Streptophyta; class Magnoliopsida; order Fabales; family Fabaceae; genus Vicia; species Vicia faba. The sequence continues at coordinate 23,900 of CATIWC010001377.1, forward strand.
AGCACAATTAATAACGTCGGCCTGAATCGTCGCTAATATAAGATAATAAGAATTAATTAAGACTAAAACTAATAAGGAGGAAAGGGAAATTTGTTATGGGAAATGAATATTTTTTCATAAACAATGGCGTCGGCCTGAACCGTCGCTAATATAAAAAAATAAATAATTATTTAAAATAATAACTAAAAAGGAGGCAAACTAAATTGGTGGGGGTAATGAAATTTTCGCACAAACAGTAGTGTATGTCCAAATAAACGCTTGGTCAACACCAAGTATTTTTCTCGAAATCAAACCATTTTCAAAATATTTTCATAACAAACACACTCGAAGGACACATGCATTAAGTAGTGAAGAAGGAATGATTAAATGTATGTCCCTTTGTTCTTAGTCCGACGACGCTTGCTGTATAGGTTATCGTTCGAATGCTCACCTTTACTCATGAACTTCAGTTTTATTCGTGCTATATACTTTTGAAGTTAAATGGAGGAAAACGACTAGTTAGGCGTATGCTCCTCTAAAGAAGATTCTAATATAGACAAAGAAGAGTGATCTCTTCTGTCGAAAAGGGTAAACCAACTTTGAAAGAAAAAATAGAGCAAAAGACAATATGCCATAAAAGTTATTTAATAGCACTTTCTTTTGTTTTTGATAGCGCTGAAAAGCGCTATTAACCATGCCGCTAATGTAAACGAATTTGTTTAATAGCACTTTAAAAGAGCTATTAAAATACTAGTTTTTAATATAAAAATAATAATTAATTAAAACAATAAGTTTAAAAGGAGCCAAACGAAATTCGTGGGGGAAAATGAATATTTTAATACAAACAGTAGTGTCGGCCTGAACTGTCGCTAATATAAGAAAATAAGAATTAATTAAGACAATAACTAATAAAGAGGCAAACGAATATTGTAATGGGAAATAAATATTATTTCATAAACAATAGCGTCGGCTTGAACCGTTGCTAATAAAAAAAAATTATTTAGGACAATAAACAAAAAGGAGGCAAACTAAATTGTAAGGGTTGAATGGAATTTTTCGCACAAACAGTAGCGTCGATCCAAATAAACTTTTGGTCAACACCAAGTATTTTTCTCGAAATCAAACCACTTTAAAAATATTTTGATAACAAATGCACTCGAAGGACACATGCACTAAGTAGTGAAGAAGGAATGATTATATGTATGTCCCTTTGTTCTTAGTCGTAGGACGCATGCTGTATCGATTATTGTTCAAATGCTCACCTTTAATCGTGAACTTTAGTTTTATTCGTGCTAAATACTTTTGCAATAAAATGGAGGAAAATGACTAATTAGGCGTATGCTCCTCTTATGAAGATTCATATAAGGACAAAGACAAGTGATCTCTACTCTTTAAAAGGGTAAACCAACTCTGAAAGAGAACATAGGGCAACAAACAATACACAACAAAAGCTATTTTATAGCACTTTCATTTGTTTTTGATAACCCTTAAAAGCGCCATTAACTGCGCTGCTATTGTATATGATTTTGTTAAATTGCAATTTAAAAGCGCTATTAAAGTACTAGTTTTTAATATAAAATAACAATTAGTTAAAACAATAAGTTTAAAGGAGCCAAACGAAATTCGGGGGCGAAAATGAAAATTTTAGCACAAATAATAACGTCGGCCTGAATCGTCGCTAATATAAGATAATAAGAATTAATTAAGACTAAAACTAATAAGGAGGAAAGCGAAATTTGTTATGGGAAATGAATATTTTTTCATAAACAATGGCGTCGGCCTGAACCGTCGCTAATATAAAAAAATAAATAATTATTTAAAATAATAACTAAAAAGGAGGCAAACTAAATTGGTGGGGGTAATGAAATTTTCGCACAAACAGTAGTGTATGTCCAAATAAACGCTTGGTCAACACCAAGTATTTTTCTCGAAATCAAACCATTTTAAAAATATTTTCATAACAAATGCACTCAAAGGACACATGCATTAAATAGTGAAGAAGGAATGATTAAATGTATGTCCCTTTGTTCTTAGTCCGACGACGCTTGCTGTATAGGTTATCGTTCGAATGCTCACCTTTACTCATGAACTTCAGTTTTATTCATGCTATATACTTTGGAAGTTAAATGGAGGAAAACGACTAGTTAGGCGTATGCTCCTTTAAAGAAGATTCTAATATAGACAAAGAAGAGTGATCTCTTCTGTCGAAAAGGGTAAACCAACTTTGAAAGAAAAAATAGAGCAAAAGACAATATGCCATAAAAGTTATTTAATAGCACTTTCTTTTGTTTTTGATAGCGCTGAAAAACGCTATTAACCATGCCGCTAATGTAAACGAATTTGTTTAATAGCACTTTAAAAGAGCTATTAAAATACTAGTTTTTAATATAAAAATAATAATTAATTAAAACAATAAGTTTAAAAGGAGCCAAACGAAATTCGTGGGGGAAAATGAATATTTTAATACAAACAGTAGTGTCGGCCTGAACCGTCGCTAATATAAGAAAATAAGAATTAATTAAGACAATAACTAATAAAGAGGCAAACGAAATTTGTAATGGGAAATAAATATTATTTCATAAACAATAGCGTCGGCGTGAACCGTTGCTAATAAAAAAAAATTATTTAGGACAATAAACAAAAAGGAGGCAAACTAAATTGTAAGGGTTGAATGGAATTTTTCGCACAAACAGTAGCGTCGATCCAAATAAACTTTTGGTCAACACCAAGTATTTTTCTCGAAATCAAACCATTTTAAAAATATTTTCATAACAAATGCACTCGAAGGACACATGTACTAAGTAGTGAAGAAGGAATGATTATATGTATGTCCCTTTGTTCTTAGTCGTAGGATGCATGCTGTATCGATTATTGTTCAAATGCTCACCTTCACTCGTGAACTTTAGTTTTATTCGTGCTAAATACTTTTGCAATAAAATGGAGGAAAATGACTAATTAGGCGTATGCTCCTCTTATGAAGATTCTGATAAGGACAAAGACAAGTGATCTCTACTCTTTAAAAGGGTAAACCAACTCTGATAGAGAACATAGGGCAACAAACAATACACAACAAAAGCTATTTTATAGCACTTTCACTTGTTTTTGATAACCCTAAAAGCGCCATTAACTGCGCTGCTATTGTATATGATTTTGTTAAATTGCAATTTAAAAGCGCTATTAAAGTACTAGTTTTTAATATAAAATAACAATTAATTAAAACAATAAGTTTAAAGGAGCCAAACGAAATTCGGGGGCGAAAATGAAAATTTTAGCACAAATAATAACGTCGGCCTGAATCGTCGCTAATATAAGATAATAAGAATTAATTAAGACAATAACTAATAAGGAGGAAAGAGAAATTTGTTATGAGAAATGAATATTTTTTCATAAACAATGGCGTCGGTTTGAACCGCCGCTAATATAAAAAAATAAATAATTATTTAAAATAATAACTAAAAAGGAGGCAAACTAAATTGATGGGGGTAATGAAATTTTCGCATAAACAGTAGTGTAGGTCCAAATAAACGATTGGTCAACATCAAGTATTTTTCTCGAAATCAAACCATTTTAATAATATTTTCATAACAAATGCACTCGAAGGACACATGCATTAAGTAGTGAAGAAGGAATGAATAAATATATGTCCCCTTGTTCTTAGTCTGGCGACGCTTACTGTATAGGTTATCGTTCGAATTCTCACCTTTACTCATGAACTTCAGTTTTATTCATGCTATATAATTTTGAAGTGAAATGGAGGAAAATGACTAGTTAGGCGTATGCTCCTCTTAAGAAGATTCTAATATAGACAAAGAAGAGTGATCTCTTATGTCGAAAACGGTAAACCAACTTTGAAAGAGAAAATAGAGCAAAAGACAATATGCCATAAAAGTTATTTAATAGCACTTTCTTTTGTTTTTGATAGCGCTGAAAAACGCTATTAACCATGCCGCTAATGTAAACGAATTTGTTTAATAGCACTTTAAAAGAGCTATTAAAATACTAGTTTTTAATATAAAAATAATAATTAATTAAAACAATAAGTTTAAAAGGAGCCAAACGAAATTCGTGGGGGAAAATGAATATTTTAATACAAACAGTAGTGTCGGCCTGAACCGTCGCTAATATAAGAAAATAAGAATTAATTAAGACAATAACTAATAAAGAGGCAAACGAAATTTGTAATGGGAAATAAATATTATTTCATAAACAATAGCGTCGGCGTGAACCGTTGCTAATAAAAAAAAATTATTTAGGACAATAAACAAAAAGGAGGCAAACTAAATTGTAAGGGTTGAATGGAATTTTTCGCACAAACAGTAGCGTCGATCCAAATAAACTTTTGGTCAACACCAAGTATTTTTCTCGAAATCAAACCATTTTAAAAATATTTTCATAACAAATGCACTCGAAGGACACATGTACTAAGTAGTGAAGAAGGAATGATTATATGTATGTCCCTTTGTTCTTAGTCGTAGGATGCATGCTGTATCGATTATTGTTCAAATGCTCACCTTCACTCGTGAACTTTAGTTTTATTCGTGCTAAATACTTTTGCAATAAAATGGAGGAAAATGACTAATTAGGCGTATGCTCCTCTTATGAAGATTCTGATAAGGACAAAGACAAGTGATCTCTACTCTTTAAAAGGGTAAACCAACTCTGATAGAGAACATAGGGCAACAAACAATACACAACAAAAGCTATTTTATAGCACTTTCACTTGTTTTTGATAACCCTAAAAGCGCCATTAACTGCGCTGCTATTGTATATGATTTTGTTAAATTGCAATTTAAAAGCGCTATTAAAGTACTAGTTTTTAATATAAAATAACAATTAATTAAAACAATAAGTTTAAAGGAGCCAAACGAAATTCGGGGGCGAAAATGAAAATTTTAGCACAAATAATAACGTCGGCCTGAATCGTCGCTAATATAAGATAATAAGAATTAATTAAGACAATAACTAATAAGGAGGAAAGAGAAATTTGTTATGAGAAATGAATATTTTTTCATAAACAATGGCGTCGGTTTGAACCGCCGCTAATATAAAAAAATAAATAATTATTTAAAATAATAACTAAAAAGGAGGCAAACTAAATTGATGGGGGTAATGAAATTTTCGCATAAACAGTAGTGTAGGTCCAAATAAACGATTGGTCAACATCAAGTATTTTTCTCGAAATCAAACCATTTTAATAATATTTTCATAACAAATGCACTCGAAGGACACATGCATTAAGTAGTGAAGAAGGAATGAATAAATATATGTCCCCTTGTTCTTAGTCTGGCGACGCTTACTGTATAGGTTATCGTTCGAATTCTCACCTTTACTCATGAACTTCAGTTTTATTCATGCTATATAATTTTGAAGTGAAATGGAGGAAAATGACTAGTTAGGCGTATGCTCCTCTTAAGAAGATTCTAATATAGACAAAGAAGAGTGATCTCTTATGTCGAAAACGGTAAACCAACTTTGAAAGAGAAAATATAGCAAAAGACAATATGCCATAAAAGTTATTTAATAGCACTTTCTTTTGTTTTTGATAGCGCTGAAAAGCGCTATTAACCGTGCCGCTAATGTAAATGATTTTGTTTAATAACACTTTAAAAGAGCTATTAAAATACTAGTTTTTAATATAAAAATAATAATTAATTAAAACAATAAGTTTAAAGGAGCCAAACAAAATTCGTGGGGGAAAATTAATATTTTAGTACAAACAGTAGGGTCGGCCTGAACCGTCGCTAATATAAGAAAATAAGAATTAATTGAGACAATAACTAATAAAGAGGCAAACGAAATTTGTAACGGGGAAAAAATATTTTTTCATAAACAATAGCGTCGGCTTGAACCGTTGCTAATAAAAATAAATAAATAATTATTTAGGACAGTAAATAAAAAGGAGGAAAACTAAATTGTAGGGATGAATGGAATTTTTCGCACAAACAGTAGCGTCGGTCCATATAAACGCTAACACCAAGTATTTTTCTCGAAATCAAACCATTTTAAAAATATTTTCATAACAAATGCACTCGAAAGACACATGCACTAAGTAGTGAAGAAGGAATGATTATATGTATGTCCCTTTGTTCTTAGTCGTAGGACGCATGCTGTATCGATTATTGTTTAAATGCTCACCTTCACTCGTGAACTTTAGTTTTATTCGTGCTAAATACTTTTGCAATAAAATGGAGGAAAATGACTAATTAGGCGTATGCTCCTCTTATGAAGATTCTGAGAAGCACAAAGACAAGTGATCTCTACTCTTTAAAAGGGTAAACCAACTCTGAAAGAGAACATAGGGCAACAAACAATACACAACAAAAGCTATTTTAGAGCAGTTTCATTTGTTTTTGATAACCTTTAAAAGCGCCATTAACTGCGTTGCTATTGTATATGATTTTGTTAAATTACAATTTAAAAGCGCTATTAAAGTACTAGTTTTTAATATAAAATAACAATTAATTAAAATAATAAGTTTAAAGGAGCCAAAGGAAATTCGGGGGGGGAGGGGGAAATGAAAATTTTAGCACAAACAATAGCGTCGGCCTGGACCGTCGCTAATATAAGATAAAAAGAATTAATTAAGACAATAACTAATAAGGAGGCAAGCGAAATTTGTTATGGGAAATGAATATTTTTTCATAAACAATGGCGTCGGCTTGAACCGTCGCTAATATAAAATAATAAATAATTATTTAAAATAAATACTAAAAATGAGGCAAACGAAATTGTTGGGGGTAATGAAATTTTCGCACAAACAGTAGTGTAGGTCCAAATAACTGATTGGTCAACATCAAGTATTTTTCTCGAAATCAAACCATTTTCAAAATATTTTATAACAAATGCACTCAAAGGACACATCCATTAAGTAGTGAAGAAGGAATGATTAAATGTATGTCCCTTTGTTCTTAGTCCGGCGACGCTTACTATATATGTTATCGTTCGAATTCTCACCTTTACTCATGAACTTTAGTTTTATTCGTGCTATATACTTTTGAAGTGAAATGGAGGAAAACGACTAGTTAGGCGTATGCTCCTCTTAAGAAGATTCTAATATAGACAAAGAAGAGTGATCTCTTCTGTCGAAGAGGGTAAAACAACTTTGAAAGAGAAAATAGAGCAAAAGACAATATGCCATAAAAGTTATTTAATAGAACTTTCTTTTGTTTTTGATAGCGCTGAAAAGCGCTATTAACCGTGCCGCTAATGTAAACGAATTTGTTTAATAGCACTTTAAAATAGCTATTAAAATACTAGTTTTTAATATAAAAATAATAATTAATTAAAACAATAAGTTTAAAGGAGCCAAACGAAATTCGTGGGGGGAAAATGAATATTTTAGTACAAATAGTAGCGTCGGCCTGAACCGTCGCTAATATAAGAAAATAAGAATTAATTAAGACAATAACTAATAAAGAGGCAAACGAAATTTGTAATGGGAAATAAATATTATTTCATAAACATTAGCGTCGACTTGAACCGTTGCTAAAATAAAAAATAATAAAAATTATTTAGGACAATAAATAAAAAGGAGGCAAACTAAATTGTAGGGATGAATGGAATTTTTCCCACAAACAATAGAGTCGGTCCAAATAAACTTTTGGTCAACACCAAGTATTTTTCTCGAAATCAAACCATTTTAAAAATATTTTCATAACAAATGCACTCGAAGGACACATGCACTAAGTAGTGAAGAAGGAATGATTATATGTATGTCCCTTTGTTCTTAGTCGTAGGACGCATGCTGTATCGATTATTGTTCAAATGCTCTCCTTCACTCGTGAACTTTAGATTTATTCGTGCTAAATACTGTTGCAATAAAATGGAGGAAAATGACTAATTAAGCGTATGCTCCTCTTATGAAGATTCTGATAATGACAAAGACAAGTAATCTCTACTCTTTAAAAGGGTAAACCAACTCTGAAAGAGAACATAAGGCAACAAACAATACACAACAAAACCTATTTTATAGCAGTTTCATTTGTTTTTGATAACCCTTAAAAGCGCCATTATCTGCGCTGCTATTGTATATGATTTTGTTAAATTGCAATTTAAAAGCGCTATTAAAGTACTAATTTTTAATATAAAATAACAATTAATTAAAACAATAAGTTTAAAGCAGCCAAACGAAATTCGGGGGGGGGGGGGGGGGGAATGAAAATTTTAGCAGAAACAATAACGTCGGCCTGAACAGTCGCTAATATAAGATAATATGAATTAATTAAGACAATAACTAATAAAGAGGCAAGCAAAATTTGTTATGGGAAATGAATATTTTTTCATAAACCATGGCGTCGGCCTGAACCGTCGCTAATATAAAAAAAAAAAAATTATTTAAAATAATAACTAAAAAGGAGGCAAACTAAATTGGTGGGGGTAGTGAAATTTTCGCACAAACATTAGTGTAGGTCCAAATAAACGCTTGTTCAACACCAAGTATTTTTCTCGAAATCAAACCATTTTCAAAATATTTTCATAACAAATGCACTCGAAGGACACATGCATTAAGTATTGAAGAAGGAATGATTAAATGTATGTCCCTTTGATCTTAGTCCGGCGACGCTTACTATATATGTTATCGTTCGAATTCTCACCTTTACTCATGAACTTTAGTTTTATTCGTGCTATATACTTTTGAAGTGAAATGGAGGAAAACGACTAGTTACTCGTATGCTCCTCTTAAGAAGATTCTAATATAGACAAAGAAGAGTGATCTCTTCTTTCGAAAAGGGTAACCAAACTTTGAAAGAGAAAATTGAGCGAAAGACAATATTCCATAAAAGTTATTTAATAGCACTTTCTTTTGTTTTTGATAACGCTGAAAAGCGCTATTAACCGTGCCGCTAATGTAAACGATTTTGTTTAATAGCACTTTAAAAGAGCTAATAAAATACTAGTTTTTAATATAAAAATAATAATTAATTAAATCAATAAGTTTAAAGGAGCGAAACGAAATTCGTGGGGGAAAATGAATATTTTAGTACAAACAGTAGCGTCGGCCTGAACCGTCGCTAATATAAGAATAATTAATTAAGACAATAACTAATAAAGAGGCAAATGAAATTTGTAATGGGAAATGAATATTTTTTCATAAACAATAGCGTCGGCTTGAACCGTTGCTAATATAAAAATAAATAAATAATTATTTAGAACAATAAATAAAAAGGAGGCAAACGAAATTGTAGGGATGAATGGAATTTTTCGCACAAACAGTAGCGTCGGTCCAAATAAACTTTTGGTCAACACCAAGTATTTTTCTAGAAATCAAACCATTTTAAAAATATTTTCATAACAAATGCACTCGAAGGACACATGCACTAAGTAGTGAAGAAGGAATGATTATATGTATGTCCCTTTGTTCTTATTCGTAGGACGCATGCTGTATCGATTACTGTTCAAATGCTCACCTTCACTCGTGAACTTTAGTTTTATTCGTGCTAAATACTTTTGCAATAAAATGGAGGAAAATGACTAATTAGGCGTATGCTCCTCTTATGAAGATTCTGATAAGGACAAAGACAAATAATCTCTACTCTTTAAAAGGGTAAATCAACTCTAAAAGAGAACATAGGGCAACAAACAATACAAAACAAAAGCTATTTTATAGCACTTTCATTTATTTTTGATAACCCTTAAAAGCGTCATTAACTGCGCTGCTATTGTATATAATTTTGTTAAATTGCAATTTAAAAGCGCTATTAAAGTACTAGTTTTTAATATAAAATAACAATTAATTAAAACAAAAAGTTTAAAGGAGCCAAACCAAATTCGGGGGGGGGGGGGGGTGGAATGAAAATTTTAGCACAAACAATAGCGTCGGGCTGAACCGTCGCTAATATAAGATAATAAGAATTAATTAAGACAATAACTAATAAGGAGGCAAGCGAAATTTGTTATGGGAAATGAATATTTTTTCATAAACAATGGCGTCGGCCTGAACCGTCGCTAATATAAAAAAATAAATAATTATTTAAAATAATAACTAAAAAGGAGGCAAACGAAATTGTTGGGGGTAATGAAATTTTTGCACAAACAGTAGTGTAGGTTCAAATAAACGATTGGTCAACATCAAGTATTATTCTCGAAATCAAACCTTTTTCAAAATATTTTATAACAAATGCACTCGAAGGACACATGCATTAAGTAGTGAAGAAGGAATGATTAAATGTATGTCCCTTTGTTCTTAGTCCGGAGATGCTTACTGTATATGTTATCGGTCGAATTCTCACCTTTACTCATGAACTTTAGTTTTATTCGTGCTATATACTTTTGAAGTGAAATGGAGGAAAACGACTAGTTAGGCGTATGCTCCTCTTAAGAAGATTCTAATATAGACAAAGAAGAGTGATCTCTTCTGTCAAAAAGGTAAACCAACTTTGAAAGAGAAAATAGAGCAAAAGACAATATGCCATAAAAGTTATTTAATAGCACTTTCTTTTGTTTTTGATAGCGCTGAAAAGCGCTATTAACCGTTCCGCTAATGTTAACGATTTTGTTTAATAGCACTTTAAAAGAGCTATTAAAATACTAGTTTTTAATTTAAAAATAATAATTAATTTAAACAATAAGTTTAAAGGAGTCAAACGAAATTCGTGGGGGAAAATGAATATTTTAGTAAAAACAGTAGCGTCGCCCTGAACCGTCGCTAATATAAGAAAATAAGAATTAATTAAGACACTAACTAATAAAGAGGCAAACGGAATTTGTAATGGTAAATCAATATCTTTTCTTAAACAATAGCGTCGGCTTGAACCATTTATAATATAAAAAAAATATAATTATTTAAGACAATAAATAATAAGGAGGCAAACTAAATTGTAGGAATGAATGGAATTTTTTGCACAAACAGTAGCGGTTGTCCAAATAAACGTTTGGTCAACACCAAGTATTTTTCTTGAAATCAAACCATTTTAAAAATATTTTCATAACAAATGCACTCGAAGGACACATGCACTAAGTAGTGAAGAAGGAATGATTATATGTATGTCCCTTTGTCCTTAGTCGTAGGACGCATGCTGTATCGATTATTGTTCAAATGCTCACCTTCACTCGTGAACTTTAGTTTTATTCGTGCTAAATACTTTTGCAATAAAATGGAGGAAAACGACTAATTAGGCTTATGCTCCTCTTATGAAGATTCTGATAAGGACAAAGACAAGTGATCTCTACTCTTTAAAAGGGTAAACCAACTCTAAAAGAGAACATAGGGAAACAAACAATACAAAACAAAAGCTATTTTATAGCACTTTCATTTGTTTTTGATAACCCTTAAAAGCGCCATTAACTGCGCTGCTATTGTATATGATTTTGTTAAATTGCAATTTAAAAGCGCTATTAAAGTTCTAGTTTTTAATATAAAATAACAATTAATTAAAACAATAAGTTTAAACGAGCGAAACCAAATTCGGGGGGGGGGGGGGGGGGAATGAAAATTTTAGCACAAACAATAGCGTCGGCCTGAACCGTCGCTAATATAAGATAATAAGAATTAATTAAGACAATAACTAATAAGGAGGCAAGCGAAATTTGTTATGGGCAATGAATATTTTTTCATAAACAATGGCGTCGGATTGAACCGTCGCTAATATAAAAAATAAATAATTATTTAAAATAATAACTAAAAAGGAGGAAAACGAAATTGCTGGGGGTAATGAAATTTTCGCACAAACAGTAGTGTAGGTCCAAATAAACGATTGGTCAACATCAAGTATTTTTCTCGAAATCAAACCATTTTCAAAATATTTTATAACAAATGCACTCAAAGGACACATGCATTAAGTAGTGAAGAAGGAATAATTAAATGTATGTCCCTTTGTTCTTAGTCCGGCGATGCTTACTGTATATGTTATCGTTTGAATTCTCACCTTTACTCATGAACTTTAGTTTTATTCGTGCTATATACTTTTGAAGTGAAATGGAGGAAAACGACTAGTTAGGCATATGCTCCTCTTAAGAAGTTTCTAATATAGACAAAGAAGAGTGATCTCTTTTGTCGAAAAGGGTAAACCAACTTTGAAAGAGAAAATAGAGCAAAAGACAATATGCCATAAAAGTTATTTAATAGCACTTTCTTTTGTTTTTGATAGCACTGAAAAGCGCTATTAACCGTGCCGCTAATGTAAATGATTTTGTTTAATAGCACTTTAAAAGAGTTATTAAAATATTAGTTTTTAATTTAAAAATAATAATTAATTAAAACAATAAGTTTAAAGGAGCCAAACGAAATTCGTGGGGGAAAATGAATATTTTAGTACAAACAGTAGCGTCGGCCTGAACCGTCGCTAATATAAGAAAATAAGAATTAATTAAGACACTAACTAATAAAGAGGCAAACGAAATTTGTAATGGTAAATAAATATTTTTTCATAAACAATAGCGTCGGCTTGAACCGTTGCTAATATAAAAAAAATAAATAATTATTTAAGACAATAAATAAAAAGGAGGCAAACTAAATTGTAGGGATGAATGGAATTTTTTGCACAAACAGTAGCGGCGGTCCAAATAAACGTTTGGTCAACACCAAGTATTTTTCTCGAAATCAAACCATTTTAAAAATATTTTCATAACAAAGGCACTCGAAGGACACATGCACTAAGTAGTGAAGAAGGAATGATTATATGTATGTCCCTTTGTCCTTAGTCGTAGGACGCATGCTGTATCGATTATTGTTCAAATGCTCACCTTCACTCGTGAACTTTAGTTTTATTCGTGCTAAATACTTTTGCAATAAAATGGAGGAAAACGACTAATTAGGCGTATGCTCCTCTTATGAAGATTCTGATAAGGACAAAGACAAGTGATCTCTACTCTTTAAAAGGGTAAACCAACTCTAAAAGAGAACATAGGGAAACAAACAATACAAAACAAAAGCTATTTTATAGCACTTTCATTTGTTTTTGATAACCCTTAAAAGCGCCATTAACTGCGCTGCTATTGTATATGATTTTGTTAAATTGCAATTTAAAAGTGCTATTAAAGTTCTAGTTTTTAATATAAAATAACAATTAATTAAAACAATAAGTTTAAAGGAGCGAAACCAAATTCGGGGGGGGGGGGGGGGGGGATGAAAATTTTAGCACAAACAATAGCGTCGGCCTGAACCGTCGCTAATATAAGATAATAAGAATTAATTAAGACAATAACTAATAAGGAGGCAAGCGAAATTTGTTTTGGGAAATGAATATTTTTTCATAAACAACGGCGTCGGCCTGAACCGTCGCTAATATAAAAAAATAAATAATTATTTAAAATAATAACTAAAAAGGAGGCAAACGAAATTGTTGGGGGTAATGAAATTTTTGCACAAACAGTAGTGTAGGTTCAAATAAACGATTGGTCAACATCAAGTATTATTCTCGAAATCAAACCTTTTTCAAAATATTTTATAACAAATGCACTCGAAGGACACATGCATTAAGTAGTGAAGAAGGAATGATTAAATGTATGTCCCTTTGTTCTTAGTCCGGAGATGCTTACTGTATATGTTATCGGTCGAATTCTCACCTTTACTCATGAACTTTAGTTTTATTCGTGCTATATACTTTTGAAGTGAAATGGAGGAAAATGACTAGTTAGGCGTATGCTCCTCTTAAGAAGATTCTAATATAGACAAAGAAGAGTGATCTCTTCTGTCGAAAAGGGTAAACCAACTTTGAAAGAGAAAATAGAGCAAAAGACAATATGCCATAAAAGTTATTTAATAGCACTTTCTTTTGTTTTTGATAGCGCTGAAAAGCGCTATTAACCGTTCCGCTAATGTTAACGATTTTGTTTAATAGCACTTTAAAAGAGCTATTAAAATACTAGTTTTTAATTTTAAAATAATAATTAATTTAAACAATAAGTTTAAAGGAGTCAAACGAAATTCGTGGGGGAAAATGAATATTTTAGTAAAAACAGTAGCGTCGCCCTGAACCGTCGCTAATATAAGAAAATAAGAATTAATTAAGACACTAACTAATAAAGAGGCAAACAAAATTTGTAATGGTAAATAAATATCTTTTCATAAACAATAGCGTCGGCTTGAACCATTTATAATATAAAAAAAAATAATAATTATTTAAGACAATAAATAATAAGGAGGCAAACTAAATTGTAGGGATGAATGGAATTTTTTGCACAAACAGTAGCGGTTGTCCAAATAAACGTTTGGTCAACACCAAGTAATTTTCTCGAAATCAAACCATTTTAAAAATATTTTCATAACAAATGCACTCGAAGGACACATGCACTAAGTAGTGAAGAAGGAATGATTATATGTATGTCCCTTTGTCCTTAGTCGTAGGACGCATGCTGTATCGATTATTGTTCAAATGCTCACCTTCACTCGTGAACTTTAGTTTTATTCGTGCTAAATACTTTTGCAATAAAATGGAGGAAAACGACTAATTAGGCGTATGCTCCTCTTATGAAGATTCTGATAAGGACAAAGACAAGTGATCTCTACTCTTTAAAAGGGTAAACCAACTCTAAAAGAGAACATAGGGAAACAAACAATACAAAACAAAAGCTATTTTATAGCACTTTCATTTGTTTTTGATAACCCTTAAAAGCGCCATTAACTGCGCTGCTATTGTATATGATTTTGTTAAATTGCAATTTAAAAGCGCTATTAAAGTTCTAGTTTTTAATATAAAATAACAATTAATTAAAACAATAAGTTTAAACGAGCGAAACCAAATTCGGGGGGGGGGGGGGGGGAATGAAAATTTTAGCACAAACAATAGCGTCGGCCTGAACCGTCGCTAATATAAGATAATAAGAATTAATTAAGACAATAACTAATAAGGAGGCAAGCGAAATTTGTTATGGGAAATGAATATTTTTTCATAAACAATGGCGTCGGCCTGAACCGTCGCTAATATAAAAAAATAAATAATTATTTAAAATAATAACTAAAAAGGAGGAAAACGAAATTGCTGGGGGTAATGAAATTTTCACACAAACAGTAGTGTAGGTCCAAATAAACGATTGGTCAACATCAAGTATTTTTCTCGAAATCAAACCATTTTCAAAATATTTTATAACAAATGCACTCAAAGGACACATGCATTAAGTAGTGAAGAAGGAATGATTAAATGTATGTCCCTTTGTTCTTAGTCCGGCGATGCTTACTGTATATGTTATCGTTCGAATTCTCACCTTTACTCATGAACTTTAGTTTTATTTGTGCTATATACTTTTGAAGTGAAATGGAGGAAAACGACTAGTTAGGCGTATGCTCCTCTTAAGAAGTTTCTAATATAGACAAAGAAGAGTGATCTCTTTTGTCGAAAAGGGTAAACCAACTTTGAAAGAGAAAATAGAGCAAAAGACAATATGCCATAAAAGTTATTTAATAGCACTTTCTTTTGTTTTTGATAGCACTGAAAAGCGCTATTAACCGTGCCGCTAATGTAAATGATTTTGTTTAATATCA
Source organism: Vicia faba (assembly GCA_948472305.1). NCBI lineage: Eukaryota > Viridiplantae > Streptophyta > Magnoliopsida > Fabales > Fabaceae > Vicia > Vicia faba. The sequence continues at coordinate 39,297 of CATIWC010001377.1, forward strand.
CTTTAAAAGAGCTATTAAAATACTAGTTTTTAATTTAAAAATAATAATTAATTAAAACAATAAGTTTAAAGGAGCCAAACGATATTCGTGGGGGAAAATGAATATTTTAGTACAAACAGTAGCGTCAGCCTGAACCGTCGCTAATATAAGAAAATAAGAATTAATTAAGACACTAACTAATAAAGAGGCAAACGAAATTTGTAATGGTAAATAAATATTTTTTCATAAACAATAGTGTCGGCTTGAACCTTTGCTAATATAAAAAAAATAAATAATTATTTAAGACAATAAATAAAAAGGAGGCAAACTAAATTGTAGGGATGAATGGAATTTTTTGCACAAACAGTAGCGGCGGTCCAAATAAACGTTTGGTCAACACCAAGTATTTTTCTCGAAATCAAACCATTTTAAAAATATTTTCATAACAAATGCACTCGAAGGACACATGCACTAAGTAGTGAAGAAGGAATGATTATATGTATGTCCCTTTGTCCTTAGTCGTAGGACGCATGCTGTATCGATTATTGTTCAAATGCTCACCTTCACTCGTGAACTTTAGTTTTATTCGTGCTAAATACTTTTGCAATAAAATGGAGGAAAACGACTAATTAGGCGTATGCTCCTCTTATGAAGATTCTGATAAGGACAAAGACAAGTGATCTCTATTCTTTAAAAGGGTAAACCAACTCTAAAAGAGAACATAGGGAAACAAACAATACAAAACAAAAGCTATTTTATAGCACTTTCATTTGTTTTTGATAACCCTTAAAAGCGCCATTAACTGCGCTGCTATTGTATATGATTTTGTTAAATTGCAATTTAAAAGTGCTATTAAAGTTCTAGTTTTTAATATAAAATAACAATTAATTAAAACAATAAGTTTAAAGGAGCGAAACCAAATTCGGGGGGGGGGGGGGGGGATGAAAATTTTAGCACAAACAATAGCGTCGGCCTGAACCGTCGGTAATATAAGATAATAAGAATTAATTAAGACAATAACTAATAAGGAGGCAAGCGAAATTTGTTATGGGAAATGAATATTTTTTCATAAACAATGGCGTCGGCCTGAACCGTCGCTAATATAAAAAAATAAATAATTATTTAAAATAATAACTAAAAAGGAGGCAAACGAAATTGCTGGGGGTAATGAAATTTTCGCACAAACAGTAGTGTAGGTCCAAATAAACGATTGGTCAACATCAAGTATGTTTCTCGAAATCAAACCATTTTCAAAATATTTTATAACAAATGCACTCAAAGGACACATGCATTAAGTAGTGAAGAAGGAATGATTAAATGTATGTCCCTTTGTTCTTAGTCCGGCGATGCTTACTGTATATGTTATCGTTCGAATTCTCACCTTTACTCATGAACTTTAGTTTTATTCGTGCTATATACTTTTGAAGTGAAATGGAGGAAAACGACTAGTTAGGCGTATGCTCCTCTTAAGAAGTTTCTAATATAGACAAAGAAGAGTGATCTGTTCTGTCGAAAAGGGTAAACCAACTTTGAAAGAGAAAATAGAGCAAAAGACAATATGCCATAAAAGTTATTTAATAGCACTTTCTTTTGTTTTTGATAGCGCTGAAAAGCGCTATTAACCGTGCCGCTAATGTAAATGATTTTGTTTAATAGCACTTTAAAAGAGCTATTAAAATACTAGTTTTTAATTTAAAAATAATAATTAATTAAAACAATAAGTTTAAAGGAGCCAAACGAAATTCGTGGGGGAAAATGAATATTTTAGTACAAACAGTAGCGTCGGCCTGAACCGTCGCTAATATAAGAAAATAAGAATTAATTAAGACACTAACTAATAAAGAGGCAAACGAAATTTGTAATGGTAAATAAATATTTTTTCATAAACAATAGCGTCGGCTTGAACCGTTGCTAATATAAAAAAAATAAATAATTATTTAAGATAATAAATAAAAAGGAGGCAAACTAAATTGTAGGGATGAATGGAATTTTTTGCACAAACAGTAGCGGCGGGTCCAAATAAACGTTTGGTCAACACCAAGTATTTTTCTCGAAATCAAACCATTTTAAAAATATTTTCATAACAAATGCACTCGAAGGACACATGCACTAAGTAGTGAAGAAGGAATGATTATATGTATGTCCCTTTGTCCTTAGTCGTAGGACGCATGTTGTATCGATTATTGTTCAAATGCTCACCTTCACTCGTGAACTTTTGTTTTATTCGTGCTAAATACTTTTGCAACAAAATGGAGGAAAACGACTAATTAGGCGTATGCTCCTGTTATGAAGATTCTAATAAGGACAAAGACAAGTGATCTCTACTCTTTAAAAGAGTAAACAACCTCTAAAAGAGAACATAGGACAACAAACAATACAAAACAAAAGCTATTTTATAGCACTTTCATTTGTTTTTGATAACCCTTAAAAGCGCCATTAATTGCGCTGCTATTGTATATGATTTTGTTAAATTGCAATTTAAAAGCGCTATTAAAGTTCTAGTTTTTAATATAAAATAACAATTAATTAAAACAATAAGTTTAAAGGAGCCAAACCAAATTCAGGGGGGGGGGGGGGGGAAATGAAAATTTTAGCACAAACAATAGCGTCGGCCTGAACCGTCGCTAATATAAGATAATAAGAATTAATTAAGACAATAACTAATAAGGAGGCAAGCGAAATTTGTTATGGGAAATGAATATTTTTTCATAAACAATGGCGTCGGCCTGAACCGTCGCTAATATAAAAAAATAAATAATTATTTAAAATAATAACTAAAAAGGAGGCAAACGAAATTGTTGGGGGTAATGAAATTTTTGCACAAACAGTAGTGTAGGTCCAAATAAACGATTGGTCAACATCAAGTATTATTCTCGAAATCAAACCTTTTTCAAAATATTTTATAACAAATGCACTCGAAGGACACATGCATTAAGTAGTGAAGAAGGAATGATTAAATGTATGTCCCTTTGTTCTTAGTCCGGAGATGCTTACTGTATATGTTATCGGTCGAATTCTCACCTTTACTCATGAACTTTAGTTTTATTCGTGCTATATACTTTTGAAGTGAAATGGAGGAAAACGACTAGTTAGGCGTATGCTCCTCTTAAGAAGATTCTAATATAGACAAAGAAGAGTGATATCTTCTATCGAAAAGGGTAAACCAACTTTGAAAGAGAAAATAGAGCAAAAGACAATATGCCATAAAAGTTATTTAATAGCACTTTCTTTTGTTTTTGATAGCGCTGAAAAGCGCTATTAACCGTTCCGCTAATGTAAACGATTTTGTTTAATAGCACTTTAAAAGAGCTATTAAAATACTAGTTTTTAATTTAAAAATAATAATTAATTTAAACAATAAGTTTAAAGGAGTCAAACGAAATTCGTGGGGGAAAATGAATATTTTAGTAAAAACAGTAGCGTCGGCCTGAACCGTCGCTAATATAAGAAAATAAGAATTAATTAAGACACTAACTAATAAAGAGGCAAACGAAATTTGTAATGGTAAATAAATATCTTTTCATAAACAATAGCGTCGGCTTGAACCGTTTATAATATAAAAAAAATAAATATTTATTTAAGACAATATATAATAAAGAGGCAAACTAAATTGTAGGGATGAATGGAATTTTTTGCACAAACAGTAGCGGTTGTCCAAATAAACGTTTGGTCAACACCAAGTATTTTTCTCGAAATCAAACCATTTTAAAAATATTTTCATAACAAATGCACTCGAAGGACACATGCACTAAGTAGTGAAGAAGGAATAATTATATGTATGTCCCTTTGTCCTTAGTCGTAGGACGCATGCTGTATCAATTATTGTTCAAATGCTCACCTTCACTCGTGAACTTTAGTTTTATTCGTGCTAAATACTTTTGCAATAAAATGGAGGAAAATGACTAATTAGGCGTATGCTCCTCTTATGAAGATTCTGATAAGGACAAAGACAAGTGATCTCTACTCTTTAAAAGGGTAAACCAACTCTAAAAGAGAACATAGGGAAACAAACAATACAAAACAAAAGCTATTTTATAGCACTTTCATTTGTTTTTGATAACCCTTAAAAGCGCCATTAACTGCGCTGCTATTGTATATGATTTTGTTAAATTGCAATTTAAAAGCGCTATTACAGTTCTAGTTTTTAATATAAAATAACAATTAATTAAAACAATAAGTTTAAACGAGCGAAACCAAATTCGGGAGGGGGGGGGGGGGATGAAAATTTTAGCACAAACAATAGCGTCGGCCTGAACCTTCGCTAATATAAGATAATAAGAATTAATTAACACAATAACTAATAAGGAGGCAAGCGAAATTTGTTATGGGAAATGAATATTTTTTCATAAACAATGGCGTCGGCCTGAACCGTCGCTAATATAAAAAAATAAATAATTATTTAAAATAATAACTAAAAAGGAGGCAAACGAAATTGCTGGGGGTAATGAAATTTTCGCACAAACAGTAGTGTAGGTCCAAATGAACGATTGGTCAACATCAAGTATTTTTCTCGAAATCGAACCATTTTCAAAATATTTTATAACAAATGCACTCAAAGGACACATGCATTAAGTAGTGAAGAAGGAATGATTAAATGTATGTCCCTTTGTTCTTAGTCCGGCGATGCTTACTGTATATGTTATCGTTCGAATTCTCACCTTTACTCATGAACTTTAGTTTTATTCGTGCTATATACTTTTGAAGTGAAATGGAGGAAAACGACTAGTTAGGCGTATGCTCCTCTTAAGAAGTTTCTAATATAGACAAAGAAGAGTGATCTCTTCTGTCGAAAAGGGTAAACCAACATTGAAAGAGAAAATAGAGCAAAAGACAATATGCCATAAAAGTTATTTAATAGCACTTTCTTTTGTTTTTGATAGCGCTGAAAAGCGCTATTAACCGTGCCGCTAATGTAAATGATTTTGTTTAATAGCACTTTAAAAGAGCTATTAAAATACTAGTTTTTAATTTAAAAATAATAATTAATTAAAACAATAAGTTTAAAGGAGCCAAACGAAATTCGTGGGGGAAAATGAATATTTTAGTACAAACAGTAGCGTCGGCCTGAACCGTCGCTAATATAAGAAAATAAGAATTAATTAAGACACTAACTAATAAAGAGGCAAACGAAATTTGTAATGGTAAATAAATATTTTTTCATAAACAATAGCGTCGGCTTGAACCGTTGCTAATATAAAAGAAATAAATAATTATTTAAGATAATAAATAAAAAGGAGGCAAACTAAATTGTAGGGATGAATGGAATTTTTTGCACAAACAGTAGCGGCGGTCCAAATAAACGTTTGGTCAACACCAAGTATTTTTCTCGAAATCAAACCAGTTTAAAAATATTTTCATAACAAATGCACTCGAAGGACACATGCACTAAGTAGTGAAGAAGGAATGATTATATGTATGTCCCTTTGTCCTTAGTCGTAGGACGCATGTTGTATCGATTATTGTTCAAATGCTCACCTTCACTCGTGAACTTTAGTTTTATTCGTGCTAAATACTTTTGCAACAAAATGGAGGAAAACGACTAATTAGGCGTATGCTCCTGTTATGAAGATTCTAATAAGGACAAAGACAAGTGATCTCTACTCTTTAAAAGGGTAAACAACCTCTAAAAGAGAACATAGGACAACAAACAATACAAAACAAAAGCTATTTTATAGCACTTTCATTTGTTTTTGATAACCCTTAAAAGCGCCATTAATTGCGCTGCTATTGTATATGATTTTGTTAAATTGCAATTTAAAAGCGCTATTAAAGTTCTAGTTTTTAATATAAAATAACAATTAATTAAAACAATAAGTTTAAAGGAGCCAAACCAAATTCAGGGGGGGGGGGGGGGGGGGAAATGAAAATTTTAGCCATAACAATAGCGTCGGCCTGAACCGTCGCTAATATAAGATAATAAGAATTAATTAAGACAATAACTAATAAGGAGGCAAGCGAAATTTGTTATGGGAAATGAATATTTTTTCATAAACAATGGCGTCGGCATGAACCGTCGCTAATATAAAAAAATAAATAATTATTTAAAATAATAACTAAAAAGGAGGCAAACGAAATTGTTGGGGGTAATGAAATTTTTGCACAAACAGTAGTGTAGGTCCAAATAAACGATTGGTCAACATCAAGTATTATTCTCGAAATCAAACCTTTTTCAAAATATTTTATAACAAATGCACTCGAAGGACACATGCATTAAGTAGTGAAGAAGGAATGATTAAATGTATGTCCCTTTGTTCTTAGTCCGGAGATGCTTACTGTATATGTTATCGGTCGAATTCTCACCTTTACTCATGAACTTTAGTTTTATTCGTGCTATATACTTTTGAAGTGAAATGGAGGAAAACGACTAGTTAGGCGTATGCTCCTCTTAAGAAGATTCTAATATAGACAAAGAAGAGTGATATCTTCTGTCGAAAAGGGTAAACCAACTTTGAAAGAGAAAATAGAGCAAAAGACAATATGCCATAAAAGTTATTTAATAGCACTTTCTTTTGTTTTTGATAGCGCTGAAAAGCGCTATTAACCGTTCCGCTAATGTAAACGATTTTGTTTAATAGCACTTTAAAAGAGCTATTAAAATACTAGTTTTTAATTTAAAAATAATAATTAATTTAAACAATAAGTTTAAAGGAGTCAAACGAAATTCGTGGGGGAAAATGAATATTTTAGTAAAAACAGTAGCGTCGGCCTGAACCGTCGCTAATATAAGAAAATAAGAATTAATTAAGACACTAACTAATAAAGAGGCAAACGAAATTTGTAATGGTAAATAAATATCTTTTCATAAACAATAGCGTCGGCTTGAACCGTTTATAATATAAAAAAAATAAATATTTATTTAAGACAATATATAATAAAGAGGCAAACTAAATTGTAGGGATGAATGGAATTTTTTGCACAAACAGTAGCGGTTGTCCAAATAAACGTTTGGTCAACACCAAGTATTTTTCTCGAAATCAAACCATTTTAAAAATATTTTCATAACAAATGCACTCGAAGGACACATGCACTAAGTAGTGAAGAAGGAATAATTATATGTATGTCCCTTTGTCCTTAGTCGTAGGACGCATGCTGTATCAATTATTGTTCAAATGCTCACCTTCACTCGTGAACTTTAGTTTTATTCGTGCTAAATACTTTTGCAATAAAATGGAGGAAAATGACTAATTAGGCGTATGCTCCTCTTATGAAGATTCTGATAAGGACAAAGACAAGTGATCTCTACTCTTTAAAAGGGTAAACCAACTCTAAAAGAGAACATAGGGAAACAAACAATACAAAACAAAAGCTATTTTATAGCACTTTCATTTGTTTTTGATAACCCTTAAAAGCGCCATTAACTGCGCTGCTATTGTATATGATTTTGTTAAATTGCAATTTAAAAGCGCTATTAAAGTTCTAGTTTTTAATATAAAATAACAATTAATTAAAACAATAAGTTTAAACGAGCGAAACCAAATTCGGGAGGGGGGGGGGATGAAAATTTTAGCACAAACAATAGCGTCGGCCTGAACCGTCGCTAATATAAGATAATAAGAATTAATTAACACAATAACTAATAAGGAGGCAAGCGAAATTTGTTATGGGAAATGAATATTTTTTCATAAACAATGGCGTCGGCCTGAACCGTCGCTAATATAAAAAAATAATTAATTATTTAAAATAATAACTAAAAAGGAGGCAAACGAAATTGCTGGGGGTAATGAAATTTTCGCACAAACAGTAGTGTAGGTCCAAATAAACGATTGGTCAACATCAAGTATTTTTCTCGAAATCGAACCATTTTCAAAATATTTTATAACAAATGCACTCAAAGGACACATGCATTAAGTAGTGAAGAAGGAATGATTAAATTTATGTCCCTTTGTTCTTAGTCCGGCGATGCTTACTGTATATGTTATCGTTCGAATTCTCACCTTTACTCATGAACTTTAGTTTTATTCGTGCTATATACTTTTGAAGTGAAATGGAGGAAAACGACTAGTTAGGCGTATGCTCCTCTTAAGAAGTTTCTAATATAGACAAAGAAGAGTGATCTCTTCTGTCGAAAAGGGTAAACCAACATTGAAAGAGAAAATAGAGCAAAAGACAATATGCCATAAAAGTTATTTAATAGCACTTTCTTTTGTTTTTGATAGCGCTGAAAAGCGCTATTAACCGTGCCGCTAATGTAAATGATTTTGTTTAATAGCACTTTAAAAGAGCTATTAAAATACTAGTTTTTAATTTAAAAATAATAATTAATTAAAACAATAAGTTTAAAGGAGCCAAACGAAATTCGTGGGGGAAAATGAATATTTTAGTACAAACAGTAGCGTCGGCCTGAACCGTCGCTAATATAAGAAAATAAGAATTAATTAAGACACTAACTAATAAAGAGGCAAACGAAATTTGTAATGGTAAATAAATATTTTTTCATAAACAATAGCGTCGGCTTGAACCGTTGCTAATATAAAAGAAATAAATAATTATTCAAGATAATAAATAAAAAGGAGGCAAACTAAATTGTAGGGATGAATGGAATTTTTTGCACAAACAGTAGCGGCGGTCCAAATAAACGTTTGGTCAACACCAAGTATTTTTCTCGAAATCAAACCAGTTTAAAAATATTTTCATAACAAATGCACTCGAAGGACACATGCACTAAGTAGTGAAGAAGGAATGATTATATGTATGTCCCTTTGTCCTTAGTCGTAGGACGCATGTTGTATCGATTATTGTTCAAATGCTCACCTTCACTCGTGAACTTTAGTTTTATTCGTGCTAAATACTTTTGCAATAAAATGGAGGAAAACGACTAATTAGGCGTATGCTCCTGTTATGAAGATTCTAATAAGGACAAAGACAAGTGATCTCTACTCTTTAAAAGGGTAAACCAACTCTAAAAGAGAACATAGGGCAACAAACAATACAAAACAAAAGCTATTTTATAGCACTTTCATTTGTTTTTGATAACCCTTAAAAGCGCCATTAATTGCGCTGCTATTGTATATGATTTTGTTAAATTGCAATTTAAAAGCGCTATTAAAGTTCTAGTTTTTAATATAAAATAACAATTAATTAAAACAATAAGTTTAAAGGAGCCAAACCAAATTCGGGGGGGGGGGGGGGGGAATGAAAATTTTAGCCATAACAATAGCGTCGGCCTGAATTGTCACTAATATAAGATAATAAGAATTAATTAAGACAATAACTAATAAGGAGGCAAGCGAAATTTGTTATGGGAAATGAATATTTTTTCATAAACAATGGCGTCGGCCTGAACCGTCGCTAATATAAAAAAATAAATAATTATTTAAAATAATAACTAAAAAGGAGGCAAACGAAATTGTTGGGGGTAATGAAATTTTTGCACAAACAGTAGTGTAGGTCCAAATAAACGATTGGTCAACATCAAGTATTATTCTCGAAATCAAACCTTTTTCAAAATATTTTATAACAAATGCACTCGAAGGACACATGCATTAAGTAGTGAAGAAGGAATGATTAAATCTATGTCCCTTTGTTCTTAGTCCGGAGATGCTTACTGTATATGTTATCGGTCGAATTCTCACCTTTACTCACGAACTTTAGTTTTATTCGTGCTATATACTTTTGAAGTGAAATGGAGGAAAACGACTAGTTAGGCGTATGCTCCTCTTAAGAGATTCTAATATAGACAAAGAAGAGTGATCTCTTCTGTCGAAAAGGGTAAACCAACTATGAAAGAGAAAATAGAGCAAAAGACAATATGCCATAAAAGTTATTTAATAGCACTTTCTTTTTGTTTTTGATAGCGCTGAAAAGCGCTATTAACCGTTCCGCTAATGTAAACGATTTTGTTTAATAGCACTTTAAAAGAGCTATTAAAATACTAGTTTTTAATTTAAAAATAATAATTAATTTAAACAATAAGTTTAAAGGAGTCAAACGAAATTCGTGGGGGGAAAATGAATATTTTAGTAAAAACAGTAGCGTCGGCCTGAACCGTCGCTAATATAAGAAAATAAGAATTAATTAAGACACTAACTAATAAAGAGGCAAACGAAATTTGTAATGGTAAATAAATATCTTTTCATAAACAATAGCGTCGGCTTGAACCGTTTATAATATAAAAAAAATAATATTTATTTAAGACAATAAATAATAAGGAGGCAAACTAAATTGTAGGGATGAATGGAATTTTTTGCACAAACAGTAGCGGTTGTCCAAATAAACGTTTGGTCAACACCAAGTATTTTTCTCGAAATCAAACCATTTTAAAAATATTTTCATAACAAATGCACTCGAAGGACACATGCACTAAGTAGTGAAGAAGGAATGATTATATGTATGTCCCTTTGTGCTTAGTCGTAGGACGCATGCTGTATCGATTATTGTTCAAATGCTCACCTTCACTCGTGAACTTTAGTTTTATTCGTGCTAAATACTTTTGCAATAAAATGGAGGAAAACGACTAATTAGGCGTATGCTCCTCTTATGAAGATTCTGATAAGGACAAAGACAAGTGATCTCTACTCTTTAAAAGGGTAAACCAACTCTAAAAGAGAACATAGGGAAACAAACAATACAAAACAAAAGCTATTTTATAGCACTTTCATTTGTTTTTGATAACCCTTAAAAGCGCCATTAACTGCGCTGCTATTGTATATGATTTTGTTAAATTGCAATTTAAAAGCGCTATTAAAGTTCTAGTTTTTAATATAAAATAACAATTAATTAAAACAATAAGTTTAAACGAGCGAAACCAAATTCGGGAGGGGGGGGGATGAAAATTTTAGCACAAACAATAGCCTCGGCCTGAACCGTCGCTAATATAAGATAATAAGAATTAATTAAGACAATAAATAATAAGGAGGCAAGCGAAATTTGTTATGGGAAATGAATATTTTTTCATAAACAATGGCGTCGGCCTGAACCGTCGCTAATATAAAAAAATAAATAATTATTTAAAATAATAACTAAAAAGGAGGCAAACGAAATTGCTGGGGGTAATGAAATTTTCGCACAAACAGTACTGTAGGTCCAAATAAACGATTGGTCAACATCAAGTATTTTTCTCGAAATCAAACCATTTTCAAAATATTTTATAAGAAATGCACTCAAAGGACACATGCATTAAGTATTGAAGAAGGAATGATTAAATGTGTGTCCCTTTGTTCTTAGTCCGGCGATGCTTACTGTATATGTTATCGTTCGAATTCTCACCTTTACTCATGAACTTTAGTTTTATTTGTGCTATATACTTTTGAAGTGAAATGGAGGAAAACGACTAGTTAGGCGTATGCTCCTCTTAAGAAGTTTCTAATATAGACAAAGAAGAGTGATCTCTTTTGTCGAAAAGGGGTAAACCAACTTTGAAAGAGAAAATAGAGCAAAAGACAATATGCCATAAAAGTTATTTAATAGCACTTTCTTTTGTTTTTGATAGCACTGAAAAGCGCTATTAACCGTGCCGCTAATGTAAATGATTTTGTTTAATAGCACTTTAAAAGAGCTATTAAAATACTAGTTTTTAATTTAAAAATAATAATTAATTAAAACAATAAGTTTAAAGGAGCCAAACGATATTCGTGGGGGAAAATGAATATTTTAGTACAAACAGTAGCGTCAGCCTGAACCGTCGCTAATATAAGAAAATAAGAATTAATTAAGACACTAACTAATAAAGAGGCAAACGAAATTTGTAATGGTAAATAAATATTTTTTCATAAACAATAGTGTCGGCTTGAACCTTTGCTAATATAAAAAAAATAAATAATTATTTAAGACAATAAATAAAAAGGAGGCAAACTAAATTGTAGGGATGAATGGAATTTTTTGCACAAACAGTAGCGGCGGTCCAAATAAACGTTTGGTCAACACCAAGTATTTTTCTCGAAATCAAACCATTTTAAAAATATTTTCATAACAAATGCACTCGAAGGACACATGCACTAAGTAGTGAAGAAGGAATGATTATATGTATGTCCCTTTGTCCTTAGTCGTAGGACGCATGCTGTATCGATTATTGTTCAAATGCTCACCTTCACTCGTGAACTTTAGTTTTATTCGTGCTAAATACTTTTGCAATAAAATGGAGGAAAACGACTAATTAGGCGTATGCTCCTCTTATGAAGATTCTGATAAGGACAAAGACAAGTGATCTCTATTCTTTAAAAGGGTAAACCAACTCTAAAAGAGAACATAGGGAAACAAACAATACAAAACAAAAGCTATTTTATAGCACTTTCATTTGTTTTTGATAACCCTTAAAAGCGCCATTAACTGCGCTGCTATTGTATATGATTTTGTTAAATTGCAATTTAAAAGTGCTATTAAAGTTCTAGTTTTTAATATAAAATAACAATTAATTAAAACAATAAGTTTAAAGGAGCGAAACCAAATTCGGGGGGGGGGGGGGGGGATGAAAATTTTAGCACAAACAATAGCGTCGGCCTGAACCGTCGGTAATATAAGATAATAAGAATTAATTAAGACAATAACTAATAAGGAGGCAAGCGAAATTTGTTATGGGAAATGAATATTTTTTCATAAACAATGGCGTCGGCCTGAACCGTCGCTAATATAAAAAAATAAATAATTATTTAAAATAATAACTAAAAAGGAGGCAAACGAAATTGCTGGGGGTAATGAAATTTTCGCACAAACAGTAGTGTAGGTCCAAATAAACGATTGGTCAACATCAAGTATGTTTCTCGAAATCAAACCATTTTCAAAATATTTTATAACAAATGCACTCAAAGGACACATGCATTAAGTAGTGAAGAAGGAATGATTAAACGTATGTCCCTTTGTTCTTAGTCCGGCGATGCTTACTGTATATGTTATCGTTCGAATTCTCACCTTTACTCATGAACTTTAGTTTTATTCGTGCTATATACTTTTGAAGTGAAATGGAGGAAAACGACTAGTTAGGCGTATGCTCCTCTTAAGAAGTTTCTAATATAGACAAAGAAGAGTGATCTGTTCTGTCGAAAAGGGTAAACCAACTTTGAAAGAGAAAATAGAGCAAAAGACAATATGCCATAAAAGTTATTTAATAGCACTTTCTTTTGTTTTTGATAGCGCTGAAAAGCGCTATTAACCGTGCCGCTAATGTAAATGATTTTGTTTAATAGCACTTTAAAAGAGCTATTAAAATACTAGTTTTTAATTTAAAAATAATAATTAATTAAAACAATAAGTTTAAAGGAGCCAAACGAAATTCGTGGGGGAAAATGAATATTTTAGTACAAACAGTAGCGTCGGCCTGAACCGTCGCTAATATAAGAAAATAAGAATTAATTAAGACACTAACTAATAAAGAGGCAAACGAAATTTGTAATGGTAAATAAATATTTTTTCATAAACAATAGCGTCGGCTTGAACCGTTGCTAATATAAAAAAAATAAATAATTATTTAAGATAATAAATAAAAAGGAGGCAAACTAAATTGTAGGGATGAATGGAATTTTTTGCACAAACAGTAGCGGCGGTCCAAATAAACGTTTGGTCAACACCAAGTATTTTTCTCGAAATCAAACCATTTTAAAAATATTTTCATAACAAATGCACTCGAAGGACACATGCACTAAGTAGTGAAGAAGGAATGATTATATGTATGTCCCTTTGTCCTTAGTCGTAGGACGCATGTTGTATCGATTATTGTTCAAATGCTCACCTTCACTCGTGAACTTTAGTTTTATTCGTGCTAAATACTTTTGCAACAAAATGGAGGGAAAACGACTAATTAGGCGTATGCTCCTGTTATGAAGATTCTAATAAGGACAAAGACAAGTGATCTCTACTCTTTAAAAGGGTAAACAACCTCTAAAAGAGAACATAGGACAACAAACAATACAAAACAAAAGCTATTTTATAGCACTTTCATTTGTTTTTGATAACCCTTAAAAGCGCCATTAATTGCGCTGCTATTGTATATGATTTTGTTAAATTGCAATTTAAAAGCGCTATTAAAGTTCTAGTTTTTAATATAAAATAACAATTAATTAAAACAATAAGTTTAAAGGAGCCGAACCAAATTCGGGGGGGGGGGGGGGGGGGGGGGAAATGAAAATTTTAGCACAAACAATAGCGTCGGCCTGAACCGTCGCTAATATAAGATAATAAGAATTAATTAAGACAATAACTAATAAGGAGGCAAGCGAAATTTGTTATGGGAAATGAATATTTTTTCATAAACAATGGCGTCGGCCTGAACCGTCGCTAATATAAAAAAATAAATAATTATTTAAAATAATAACTAAAAAGGAGGCAAACGAAATTGTTGGGGGTAATGAAATTTTTGCACAAACAGTAGTGTAGGTCCAAATAAACGATTGGTCAACATCAAGTATTATTCTCGAAATCAAACCTTTTTCAAAATATTTTATAACAAATGCACTCGAAGGACACATGCATTAAGTAGTGAAGAAGGAATGATTAAATGTATGTCCCTTTGTTCTTAGTCCGGAGATGCTTACTGTATATGTTATCGGTCGAATTCTCACCTTTACTCATGAACTTTAGTTTTATTCGTGCTATATACTTTTGAAGTGAAATGGAGGAAAACGACTAGTTAGGCGTATGCTCCTCTTAAGAAGATTCTAATATAGACAAAGAAGAGTGATATCTTCTATCGAAAAGGGTAAACCAACTTTGAAAGAGAAAATAGAGCAAAAGACAATATGCCATAAAAGTTATTTAATAGCACTTTCTTTTGTTTTTGATAGCGCTGAAAAGCGCTATTAACCGTTCCGCTAATGTAAACGATTTTGTTTAATAGCACTTTAAAAGAGCTATTAAAATACTAGTTTTTAATTTAAAAATAATAATTAATTTAAACAATAAGTTTAAAGGAGTCAAACGAAATTCGTGGGGGGAAAATGAATATTTTAGTAAAAACAGTAGCGTCGGCCTGAACCGTCGCTAATATAAGAAAATAAGAATTAATTAAGACACTAACTAATAAAGAGGCAAACGAAATTTGTAATGGTAAATAAATATCTTTTCATAAACAATAGCGTCGGCTTGAACCGTTTATAATATAAAAAAAATAAATATTTATTTAAGACAATATATAATAAAGAGGCAAACTAAATTGTAGGGATGAATGGAATTTTTTGCACAAACAGTAGCGGTTGTCCAAATAAACGTTTGGTCAACACCAAGTATTTTTCTCGAAATCAAACCATTTTAAAAATATTTTCATAACAAATGCACTCGAAGGACACATGCACTAAGTAGTGAAGAAGGAATAATTATATGTATGTCCCTTTGTCCTTAGTCGTAGGACGCATGCTGTATCAATTATTGTTCAAATGCTCACCTTCACTCGTGAACTTTAGTTTTATTCGTGCTAAATACTTTTGCAATAAAATGGAGGAAAATGACTAATTAGGCGTATGCTCCTCTTATGAAGATTCTGATAAGGACAAAGACAAGTGATCTCTACTCTTTAAAAGGGTAAACCAACTCTAAAAGAGAACATAGGGAAACAAACAATACAAAACAAAAGCTATTTTATAGCACTTTCATTTGTTTTTGATAACCCTTAAAAGCGCCATTAACTGCGCTGCTATTGTATATGATTTTGTTAAATTGCAATTTAAAAGCGCTATTAAAGTTCTAGTTTTTAATATAAAATAACAATTAATTAAAACAATAAGTTTAAACGAGCGAAACCAAATTCGGGAGGGGGGGGGGGATGAAAATTTTAGCACAAACAATAGCGTCGGCCTGAACCTTCGCTAATATAAGATAATAAGAATTAATTAACACAATAACTAATAAGGAGGCAAGCGAAATTTGTTATGGGAAATGAATATTTTTTCATAAACAATGGCGTCGGCCTGAACCGTCGCTAATATAAAAAAATAAATAATTATTTAAAATAATAACTAAAAAGGAGGCAAACGAAATTGCTGGGGGTAATGAAATTTTCGCACAAACAGTAGTGTAGGTCCAAATGAACGATTGGTCAACATCAAGTATTTTTCTCGAAATCGAACCATTTTCAAAATATTTTATAACAAATGCACTCAAAGGACACATGCATTAAGTAGTGAAGAAGGAATGATTAAATGTATGTCCCTTTGTTCTTAGTCCGGCGATGCTTACTGTATATGTTATCGTTCGAATTCTCACCTTTACTCATGAACTTTAGTTTTATTCGTGCTATATACTTTTGAAGTGAAATGGAGGAAAACGACTAGTTAGGCGTATGCTCCTCTTAAGAAGTTTCTAATATAGACAAAGAAGAGTGATCTCTTCTGTCGAAAAGGGTAAACCAACATTGAAAGAGAAAATAGAGCAAAAGACAATATGCCATAAAAGTTATTTAATAGCACTTTCTTTTGTTTTTGATAGCGCTGAAAAGCGCTATTAACCGTGCCGCTAATGTAAATGATTTTGTTTAATAGCACTTTAAAAGAGCTATTAAAATACTAGTTTTTAATTTAAAAATAATAATTAATTAAAACAATAAGTTTAAAGGAGCCAAACGAAATTCGTGGGGGAAAATGAATATTTTAGTACAAACAGTAGCGTCGGCCTGAACCGTCGCTAATATAAGAAAATAAGAATTAATTAAGACACTAACTAATAAAGAGGCAAACGAAATTTGTAATGGTAAATAAATATTTTTTCATAAACAATAGCGTCGGCTTGAACCGTTGCTAATATAAAAGAAATAAATAATTATTTAAGATAATAAATAAAAAGGAGGCAAACTAAATTGTAGGGATGAATGGAATTTTTTGCACAAACAGTAGCGGCGGTCCAAATAAACGTTTGGTCAACACCAAGTATTTTTCTCGAAATCAAACCAGTTTAAAAATATTTCATAACAAATGCACTCGAAGGACACATGCACTAAGTAGTGAAGAAGGAATGATTATATGTATGTCCCTTTGTCCTTAGTCGTAGGACGCATGTTGTATCGATTATTGTTCAAATGCTCACCTTCACTCGTGAACTTTAGTTTTATTCGTGCTAAATACTTTTGCAACAAAATGGAGGAAAACGACTAATTAGGCGTATGCTCCTGTTATGAAGATTCTAATAAGGACAAAGACAAGTGATCTCTACTCTTTAAAAGGGTAAACAACCTCTAAAAGAGAACATAGGACAACAAACAATACAAAACAAAAGCTATTTTATAGCACTTTCATTTGTTTTTGATAACCCTTAAAAGCGCCATTAATTGCGCTGCTATTGTATATGATTTTGTTAAATTGCAATTTAAAAGCGCTATTAAAGTTCTAGTTTTTAATATAAAATAACAATTAATTAAAACAATAAGTTTAAAGGAGCCAAACCAAATTCAGGGGGGGGGGGGGGGAAATGAAAATTTTAGCCATAACAATAGCGTCGGCCTGAACCGTCGCTAATATAAGATAATAAGAATTAATTAAGACAATAACTAATAAGGAGGCAAGCGAAATTTGTTATGGGAAATGAATATTTTTTCATAAACAATGGCGTCGGCATGAACCGTCGCTAATATAAAAAAATAAATAATTATTTAAAATAATAACTAAAAAGGAGGCAAACGAAATTGTTGGGGGTAATGAAATTTTTGCACAAACAGTAGTGTAGGTCCAAATAAACGATTGGTCAACATCAAGTATTATTCTCGAAATCAAACCTTTTTCAAAATATTTTATAACAAATGCACTCGAAGGACACATGCATTAAGTAGTGAAGAAGGAATGATTAAATGTATGTCCCTTTGTTCTTAGTCCGGAGATGCTTACTGTATATGTTATCGGTCGAATTCTCACCTTTACTCATGAACTTTAGTTTTATTCGTGCTATATACTTTTGAAGTGAAATGGAGGAAAACGACTAGTTAGGCGTATGCTCCTCTTAAGAAGATTCTAATATAGACAGAGAAGAGTGATATCTTCTGTCGAAAAGGGTAAACCAACTTTGAAAGAGAAAATAGAGCAAAAGACAATATGCCATAAAAGTTATTTAATAGCACTTTCTTTTGTTTTTGATAGCGCTGAAAAGCGCTATTAACCGTTCCGCTAATGTAAACGATTTTGTTTAATAGCACTTTAAAAGAGCTATTAAAATACTAGTTTTTAATTTAAAAATAATAATTAATTTAAACAATAAGTTTAAAGGAGTCAAACGAAATTCGTGGGGGAAAATGAATATTTTAGTAAAAACAGTAGCGTCGGCCTGAACCGTCGCTAATATAAGAAAATAAGAATTAATTAAGACAGTAACTAATAAAGAGGCAAACGAAATTTGTAATGGTAAATAAATATCTTTTCATAAACAATAGCGTCGGCTTGAACCGTTTATAATATAAAAAAAATAAATATTTATTTAAGACAATATATAATAAAGAGGCAAACTAAATTGTAGGGATGAATGGAATTTTTTGCACAAACAGTAGCGGTTGTCCAAATAAACGTTTGGTCAACACCAAGTATTTTTCTCGAAATCAAACCATTTTAAAAATATTTTCATAACAAATGCACTCGAAGGACACATGCACTAAGTAGTGAAGAAGGAATAATTATATGTATGTCCCTTTGTCCTTAGTCGTAGGACGCATGCTGTATCAATTATTGTTCAAATGCTCACCTTCACTCGTGAACTTTAGTTTTATTCGTGCTAAATACTTTTGCAATAAAATGGAGGAAAATGACTAATTAGGCGTATGCTCCTCTTATGAAGATTCTGATAAGGACAAAGACAAGTGATCTCTACTCTTTAAAAGGGTAAACCAACTCTAAAAGAGAACATAGGGAAACAAACAATACAAAACAAAAGCTATTTTATAGCACTTTCATTTGTTTTTGATAACCCTTAAAAGCGCCATTAACTGCGCTGCTATTGTATATGATTTTGTTAAATTGCAATTTAAAAGCGCTATTAAAGTTCTAGTTTTTAATATAAAATAACAATTAATTAAAACAATAAGTTTAAACGAGCGAAACCAAATTCGGGAGGGGGGGGGGATGAAAATTTTAGCACAAACAATAGCGTCGGCCTGAACCGTCGCTAATATAAGATAATAAGAATTAATTAACACAATAACTAATAAGGAGGCAAGCGAAATTTGTTATGGGAAATGAATATTTTTTCATAAACAATGGCGTCGGCCTGAACCGTCGCTAATATAAAAAAATAAATAATTATTTAAAATAATAACTAAAAAGGAGGCAAACGAAATTGCTGGGGGTAATGAAATTTTCGCACAAACAGTAGTGTAGGTCCAAATAAACGATTGGTCAACATCAAGTATTTTTCTCGAAATCGAACCATTTTCAAAATATTTTATAACAAATGCACTCAAAGGACACATGCATTAAGTAGTGAAGAAGGAATGATTAAATTTATGTCCCTTTGTTCTTAGTCCGGCGATGCTTACTGTATATGTTATCGTTCAAATTCTCACCTTTACTCATGAACTTTAGTTTTATTCGTGCTATATACTTTTGAAGTGAAATGGAGGAAAACGACTAGTTAGGCGTATGCTCCTCTTAAGAAGTTTCTAATATAGACAAAGAAGAGTGATCTCTTCTGTCGAAAAGGGTAAACCAACATTGAAAGAGAAAATAGAGCAAAAGACAATATGCCATAAAAGTTATTTAATAGCACTTTCTTTTGTTTTTGATAGCGCTGAAAAGCGCTATTAACCGTGCCGCTAATGTAAATGATTTTGTTTAATAGCACTTTAAAAGAGCTATTAAAATACTAGTTTTTAATTTAAAAATAATAATTAATTAAAACAATAAGTTTAAAGGAGCCAAACGAAATTCGTGGGGGAAAATGAATATTTTAGTACAAACAGTAGCGTCGGCCTGAACCGTCGCTAATATAAGAAAATAAGAATTAATTAAGACACTAACTAATAAAGAGGCAAACGAAATTTGTAATGGTAAATAAATATTTTTTCATAAACAATAGCGTCGGCTTGAACCGTTGCTAATATAAAAGAAATAAATAATTATTTAAGATAATAAATAAAAAGGAGGCAAACTAAATTGTAGGGATGAATGGAATTTTTTGCACAAACAGTAGCGGCGGTCCAAATAAACGTTTGGTCAACACCAAGTATTTTTCTCGAAATCAAACCAGTTTAAAAATATTTTCATAACAAATGCACTCGAAGGACACATGCACTAAGTAGTGAAGAAGGAATGATTATATGTATGTCCCTTTGTCCTTAGTCGTAGGACGCATGTTGTATCGATTATTGTTCAAATGCTCACCTTCACTCGTGAACTTTAGTTTTATTCGTGCTAAATACTTTTGCAATAAAATGGAGGAAAACGACTAATTAGGCGTATGCTCCTGTTATGAAGATTCTAATAAGGACAAAGACAAGTGATCTCTACTCTTTAAAAGGGTAAACCAACTCTAAAAGAGAACATAGGGCAACAAACAATACAAAACAAAAGCTATTTTATAGCAAATTTCATTTGTTTTTGATAACCCTTAAAAAGCGCCATTAATTGCGCTGCTATTGTATATGATTTTGTTAAATTGCAATTTAAAAGCGCTATTAAAGTTCTAGTTTTTAATATAAAATAACAATTAATTAAAACAATAAGTTTAAAGGAGCCAAACCAAATTCGGGGGGGGGGGGGGGGGGGGGGGGAATGAAAATTTTAGCCATAACAATAGCGTCGGCCTGAATTGTCACTAATATAAGATAATAAGAATTAATTAAGACAATAACTAATAAGGAGGCAAGCGAAATTTGTTATGGGAAATGAATATTTTTTCATAAACAATGGCGTCGGCCTGAACCGTCGCTAATATAAAAAAATAAATAATTATTTAAAATAATAACTAAAAAGGAGGCAAACGAAATTGTTGGGGGTAATGAAATTTTTGCACAAACAGTAGTGTAGGTCCAAATAAACGATTGGTCAACATCAAGTATTATTCTCGAAATCAAACCTTTTTCAAAATATTTTATAACAAATGCACTCGAAGGACACATGCATTAAGTAGTGAAGAAGGAATGATTAAATCTATGTCCCTTTGTTCTTAGTCCGGAGATGCTTACTGTATATGTTATCGGTCGAATTCTCACCTTTACTCACGAACTTTAGTTTTATTCGTGCTATATACTTTTGAAGTGAAATGGAGGAAAACGACTAGTTAGGCGTATGCTCCTCTTAAGAAGATTCTAATATAGACAAAGAAGAGTGATCTCTTCTGTCGAAAAGGGTAAACCAACTATGAAAGAGAAAATAGAGCAAAAGACAATATGCCATAAAAGTTATTTAATAGCACTTTCTTTTGTTTTTGATAGCGCTGAAAAGCGCTATTAACCGTTCCGCTAATGTAAACGATTTTGTTTAATAGCACTTTAAAAGAGCTATTAAAATACTAGTTTTTAATTTAAAAATAATAATTAATTTAAACAATAAGTTTAAAGGAGTCAAACGAAATTCGTGGGGGAAAATGAATATTTTAGTAAAAACAGTAGCGTCGACCTGAACCGTCGCTAATATAAGAAAATAAGAATTAATTAAGACACTAACTAATAAAGAGGCAAACGAAATTTGTAATGGTAAATAAATATCTTTTCATAAACAATAGCGTCGGCTTGAACCGTTTATAATATAAAAAAAATAATATTTATTTAAGACAATAAATAATAAGGAGGCAAACTAAATTGTAGGGATGAATGGAATTTTTTGCACAAACAGTAGCGGTTGTCCAAATAAACGTTTGGTCAACACCAAGTATTTTTCTCGAAATCAAACCATTTTAAAAATATTTTCATAACAAATGCACTCGAAGGACACATGCACTAAGTAGTGAAGAAGGAATGATTATATGTATGTCCCTTTGTGCTTAGTCGTAGGACGCATGCTGTATCGATTATTGTTCAAATGCTCACCTTCACTCGTGAACTTTAGTTTTATTCGTGCTAAATACTTTTGCAATAAAATGGAGGAAAACGACTAATTAGGCGTATGCTCCTCTTATGAAGATTCTGATAAGGACAAAGACAAGTGATCTCTACTCTTTAAAAGGGTAAACCAACTCTAAAAGAGAACATAGGGAAACAAACAATACAAAACAAAAGCTATTTTATAGCACTTTCATTTGTTTTTGATAACCCTTAAAAGCGCCATTAACTGCGCTGCTATTGTATATGATTTTGTTAAATTGCAATTTAAAAGCGCTATTAAAGTTCTAGTTTTTAATATAAAATAACAATTAATTAAAACAATAAGTTTAAACGAGCGAAACCAAATTCGGGAGGGGGGGGGGGATGAAAATTTTAGCACAAACAATAGCCTCGGCCTGAACCGTCGCTAATATAAGATAATAAGAATTAATTAAGACAATAAATAATAAGGAGGCAAGCGAAATTTGTTATGGGAAATGAATATTTTTTCATAAACAATGGCGTCGGCCTGAACCGTCGCTAATATAAAAAAATAAATAATTATTTAAAATAATAACTAAAAAGGAGGCAAACGAAATTGCTGGGGGTAATGAAATTTTCGCACAAACAGTACTGTAGGTCCAAATAAACGATTGGTCAACATCAAGTATTTTTCTCGAAATCAAACCATTTTCAAAATATTTTATAAGAAATGCACTCAAAGGACACATGCATTAAGTATTGAAGAAGGAATGATTAAATGTGTGTCCCTTTGTTCTTAGTCCGGCGATGCTTACTGTATATGTTATCGTTCGAATTCTCACCTTTACTCATGAACTTTAGTTTTATTCGTGCTATATACTTTTGAAGTGAAATGGAGGAAAACGACTAGTTAGGAGTATGCTCCTCTTAAGAAGTTTCTAATATAGACAAAGAAGAGTGATCTCTTCTGTCGAAAAGGGTAAACCAACTTTGAAAGAGAAAATAGAGCAAAAGACAATATGCCATAAAAGTTATTTAATAGCACTTTCTTTTGTTTTTGATAGCGCTGAAAAGCGCTATTAACCGTGCCGCTAATGTAAACGATTTTGTTTAATAGCAGTTTAAAAGAGCTATTAAAATACTAGTTTTTAATTTAAAAATAATAATTAATTAAAACAATAAGTTTAAAGGAGCCAAACGAAATTCGTGGGGGAAAATGAATATTTTAGTACAAACAGAAGCCTCGGCCTGAACCGTCGCTAATATAAGAAAATAAGAATTAATTAAGACACTAACTAATAAAGAGGCAAACGAAATTTGTAATGGTAAATAAATATTTTTTCATAAAGAATAGCGTCGGCTTGAACCGTTGCTAATATAAAAAAAATAAATAATTATTTAAGAAAATAAATAAAAAGGAGGCAAACTAAATTGTAGGGATGAATGGAATTTTTTGCACAAACAGTAGCGGCGGTGCAAATAAACGTTTGGTCAACACCAAGTATTTTTCTCGAAATCAAACCATTTTAAAAATATTTTCATAACAAATGCACTCGAAGGACACATGCACTAAGTAGTTAAGAAGGAATGATTATATGTATGTCCCTTTTTCCTTAGTCGTAGGACGCATGCTGTATCGATTATTGTTCAAATGCTCACCTTCACTCGTGAACTTTAGTTTTATTCGTGCTAAATACTTTTGCAATAAAATGGAGGAAAACGACTAATTAGGCGTATGCTCCTCTTATGAAGATTCTGATAAGGACAAAGACAAGTGATCTCTACTCTTTAAAAGGGTAAACCAACTCTAAAAGAGAACATAGGGCAACAAACAATACAAAACAAAAGCTATTTTATAGCACTTTCATTTGTTTTTGATAACCCTTAAAAGCGCCATTAATAGCGCTGCTATTGTATATGATTTTGTTAAATTGCAATTTAAAAGCGCTATTAAAGTTCTAGTTTTTAATATAAAATAACAATTAATTAAAACAATAAGTTTAAAGGAGCCAAACCAAATTCGGGGGGGGGGGGGATGAAAATTTTAGCCATAACAATAGCGTCGGCCTGAACCGTCCCTAATATAAGATAATAAGAATTAATTAAGACAATAACTAATAAGGAGGAAAGCGGAATTTGTTATGGGAAATGAATATTTTTTCATAAACAATGGCGTCGGCCTGAACCGTCGCTAATATAAAAAAATAAATAATTATTTAAAATACTAACTAAAAAGGAGGCAAACTAAATTGTTGGGGGTAATGAAATTTTCGCACAATGAGTAGTGTAGGTCCAAATAAACGATTGGTCAACATCAAGTATTTTTCTCGAAATCAAACCATTTTCAAAATCTTTTATAACAAATGCACTCAAAGGACACATGCATTAAGTAGTGAAGAAGGAATGATTAAATGTGTGTCCCTTTGTTCTTAGTCCGGCGATGCTTACTGTATATGTTATCGTCCGAATTCTCACCTTTACTCATGAACTTTAGTTTTATTCATGCTATATACTTTTGAAGTGAAATGGAGGAAAACGACTAGTTAGGCGTATGCTCCTCTTAAGAAGTTTCTAATATAGGCAAAGAAGAGTGATCTCTTCTGTCGAAAAGGGTAAACCAACTTTGAAAGAGAAAATAGAGCAAAAGACAATATGCCATAAACGTTATTTAATAGCACTTTCTTTTGTTTTTGATAGCGCTGAAAAGCGCTATTAACCGTGCCGCTAATGTAAATGATTTTGTTTAATAGCACTTTAAAAGAGCTATTAAAATACTAGTTTTTAATTTAAAAATAATAATTAATTAAAACAATAAGTTTAAAGGAGCCAAACGAAATTCGTGGGGGAAATGAATATTTTAGTACAAACAGTAGCGTCGGCCTGAACCGTCGCTAATATAAGAAAATAAGAATTAATTAAGACACTAACTAATAAAGAGGCAAACGAAATTTGTAATGGTAAATAAATATTTTTTCATAAAGAATAACGTCGGCTTGAACCGTTGCTAATATAAAAAAAATAAATAATTATTTAAGAAAATAAATAAAAAGGAGGCAAACTAAATTGTAGGGATGAATGGAATTTTTTGCACAAACAGTAGCGGCGGTGCAAATAAACGTTTGGTCAACACCAAGTATTTTTCTCGAAATCAAACCATTTTAAAAATATTTTCATAACAAATGCACTCGAAGGACACATGCACTAAGTAGTGAAGAAGGAATGATTATATGTATGTCCCTTTTTCCTTAGTCGTAGGACGCATGCTGTATCGATTATTGTTCAAATGCTCACCTTCACTCGTGAACTTTAGTTTTATTCGTGCTAAATACTTTTGCAATAAAATGGAGGAAAACGACTAATTAGGCGTATGCTCCTCTTATGAAGATTCTGATAAGGACAAAGACAAGTGATCTCTACTCTTTAAAAGGGTAAACCAACTCTAAAAGAGAACATAGGGCAACAAACAATACAAAACAAAAGCTATTTTATAGCACTTTCATTTGTTTTTGATAACCCTTAAAAGCGCCATTAATAGCGCTGCTATTGTATATGATTTTGTTAAATTGCAATTTAAAAGCGCTATTAAAGGTCTAGTTTTTAATATAAAATAACAATTAATTAAAACAATAAGTTTAAAGGAGCCAAACCAAATTCGGGGGGGGGGGGGGGAATGAAAATTTTAGCCATAACAATAGCGTCGGCCTGAACCTTCGCTAATATAAGATAATAAGAATTAATTAAGACAATAACTAATAAGGAGGCAAGCGGAATTTGTTATGGGAAATGAATATTTTTTCATAAACAATGGCGTCGGCCTGAACCGTCGCTAATATAAAAAAATAAATAATTATTTAAAATACTAACTAAAAAGGAGGCAAACTAAATTGTTGGGGGTAATGAAATTTTCGCACAATGAGTAGTGTAGGTCCAAATAAACGATTGGTCAACATCAAGTATTTTTCTCGAAATCAAACCATTTTCAAAATATTTTATAAGAAATGCACTCAAAGGACACATGCATTAAGTAGTGAAGAAGGAATGATTAAATGTTTGTCCCTTTGTTCTTAGTCCGGCGATGCTTACTGTATATGTTATCGTTCGAATTCTCACCTTTACTCATGAACTTTAGTTTTATTCATGCTATATACTTTTGAAGTGAAATGGAGGAAAACGACTAGTTAGGCGTATGCTCCTCTTAAGAAGTTTCTAATATAGACAAAGAAGAGTGATCTCTTCTGTCGAAAAGGGTAAACCAACTTTGAAAGAGAAAATAGAGCAAAAGACAATATGCCATAAAAGTTATTTAATAGCACTTTCTTTTGTTTTTGATAGCGCTGAAAAGCGCTATTAACCGTGCCGCTAATGTAAACGATTTTGTTTAATAGCAGTTTAAAAGAGCTATTAAAATACTAGTTTTTAATTTAAAAATAATAATTAATTAAAACAATAAGTTTAAAGGAGCCAAACGGAATTCGTGGGGGAAAATGAATATTTTAGTACAAACAGTAGCCTCGGCCTGAACCGTCGCTAATATAAGAAAATAAGAATTAATTAAGACACTAACTAATAAAGAGGCAAACGAAATTTGTAATGGTAAATAAATATTTTTTCATAAAGAATAGCGTCGGCTTGAACCGTTGCTAATATAAAAAAAATAAATAATTATTTAAGAAAATAAATAAAAAGGAGGCAAACTAAATTGTAGGGATGAATGGAATTTTTTGCACAAACAGTAGCGGCGGTGCAAATAAACGTTTGGTCAACACCAAGTATTTTTCTCGAAATCAAACCATTTTAAAAATATTTTCATAACAAATGCACTCGAAGGACACATGCACTAAGTAGTTAAGAAGGAATGATTATATGTATGTCCCTTTTTCCTTAGTCGTAGGACGCATGCTGTATCGATTATTGTTCAAATGCTCACCTTCACTCGTGAACTTTAGTTTTATTCGTGCTAAATACTTTTGCAATAAAATGGAGGAAAACGACTAATTAGGCGTATGCTCCTCTTATAAAGATTCTGATAAGGACAAAGACAAGTGATCTCTACTCTTTAAAAGGGTAAACCAACTCTAAAAGAGAACATAGGGCAACAAACAATACAAAACAAAAGCTATTTTATAGCACTTTCATTTGTTTTTGATAACCCTTAAAAGCGCCATTAATAGCGCTGCTATTGTATATGATTTTGTTAAATTGCAATTTAAAAGCGCTATTAAAGTTCTAGTTTTTAATATAAAATAACAATTAATTAAAACAATAAGTTTAAAGGAGCCAAACCAAATTCGGGGGGGGGGGGGGGGATGAAAATTTTAGCCATAACAATAGCGTCGGCCTGAACCGTCCCTAATATAAGATAATAAGAATTAATTAAGACAATAACTAATAAGGAGGCAAGCGGAATTTGTTATGGGAAATGAATATTTTTTCATAAACAATGGCGTCGGCCTGAACCGTCGCTAATATAAAAAAATAAATAATTATTTAAAATACTAACTAAAAAGGAGGCAAACTAAATTGTTGGGGGTAATGAAATTTTCGCACAATGAGTAGTGTAGGTCCAAATAAACGATTGGTCAACATCAAGTATTTTTCTCGAAATCAAACCATTTTCAAAATCTTTTATAACAAATGCACTCAAAGGACACATGCATTAAGTAGTGAAGAAGGAATGATTAAATGTGTGTCCCTTTGTTCTTAGTCCGGCGATGCTTACTGTATATGTTATCGTTCGAATTCTCACCTTTACTCATGAACTTTAGTTTTATTCATGCTATATACTTTTGAAGTGAAATGGAGGAAAACGACTAGTTAGGCGTATGCTCCTCTTAAGAAGTTTCTAATATAGGCAAAGAAGAGTGATCTCTTCTGTCGAAAAGGGTAAACCAACTTTGAAAGAGAAAATAGAGCAAAAGACAATATGCCATAAACGTTATTTAATAGCACTTTCTTTTGTTTTTGATAGCGCTGAAAAGCGCTATTAACCGTGCCGCTAATGTAAATGATTTTGTTTAATAGCACTTTAAAAGAGCTATTAAAATACTAGTTTTTAATTTAAAAATAATAATTAACTAAAACAATAAGTTTAAAGGAGCCAAACGAAATTCGTGGGGGAAAATGAATATTTTAGTACAAACAGTAGCGTCGGCCTGAACCGTCGCTAATATAAGAAAATAAGAATTAATTAAGACACTAACTAATAAAGAGGCAAACGAAATTTGTAATGGTAAATAAATATTTTTTCATAAAGAATAACGTCGGCTTGAACCGTTGCTAATATAAAAAAAATAAATAATTATTTAAGAAAATAAATAAAAAGGAGGCAAACTAAATTGTAGGGATGAATGGAATTTTTTGCACAAATAGTAGCGGCGGTGCAAATAAACGTTTGGTCAACACCAAGTATTTTTCTCGAAATCAAACCATTTTAAAAATATTTTCATAACAAATGCACTCGAAGGACACATGCACTAAGTAGTGAAGAAGGAATGATTATATGTATGTCCCTTTTTCCTTAGTCGTAGGACGCATGCTGTATCGATTATTGTTCAAATGCTCACCTTCACTCGTGAACTTTAGTTTTATTCGTGCTAAATACTTTTGCAATAAAATGGAGGAAAACGACTAATTAGGCGTATGCTCCTCTTATGAAGATTCTGATAAGGACAAAGACAAGTGATCTCTACTCTTTAAAAGGGTAAACCAACTCTAAAAGAGAACATAGGGCAACAAACAATACAAAACAAAAGCTATTTTATAGCACTTTCATTTGTTTTTGATAACCCTTAAAAGCGCCATTAATAGCGCTGCTATTGTATATGATTTTGTTAAATTGCAATTTAAAAGCGCTATTAAAGGTCTAGTTTTTAATATAAAATAACAATTAATTAAAACAATAAGTTTAAAGGAGCCAAACCAAATTCGGGGGGGGGGGGGAATGAAAATTTTAGCCATAACAATAGCGTCGGCCTGAACCGTCGCTAATATAAGATAATAAGAATTAATTAAGACAATAACTAATAAGGAGGCAAGCGGAATTTGTTATGGGAAATGAATATTTTTTCATAAACAATGGCGTCGGCCTGAACCGTCGCTAATATAAAAAAATAAATAATTATTTAAAATACTAACTAAAAAGGAGGCAAACTAAATTGTTGGGGGTAATGAAATTTTCGCACAATGAGTAGTGTAGGTCCAAATAAACGATTGGTCAACATCAAGTATTTTTCTCGAAATCAAACCATTTTCAAAATATTTTATAACAAATGCACTCAAAGGACACATGCATTAAGTAGTGAAGAAGGAATGATTAAATGTTTGTCCCTTTGTTCTTAGTCCGGCGATGCTTACTGTATATGTTATCGTTCGAATTCTCACCTTTACTCATGAACTTTAGTTTTATTCATGCTATATACTTTTGAAGCGAAATGGAGGAAAACGACTAGTTAGGCGTATGCTCCTCTTAAGAAGTTTCTAATATAGGCAAAGAAGAGTGATCTCTTCTGTCGAAAAGGGTAAACCAACTTTGAAAGAGAAAATAGAGCAAAAGACAATATGCCATAAACGTTATTTAATAGCACTTTCTTTTGTTTTTGATAGCGCTGAAAAGCGCTATTAACCGTGCCGCTAATGTAAATGATTTTGTTTAATAGCACTTTAAAAGAGCTATTAAAATACTAGTTTTTAATTTAAAAATAATAATTAATTAAAACAATAAGTTTAAAGGAGCCAAACGAAATTCGTGGGGGAAAATGAATATTTTAGTACAAACAGTAGCGTCGGCCTGAACCGTCGCTAATATAAGAAAATAAGAATTAATTAAGACACTAACTAATAAAGAGGCAAACGAAATTTGTAATGATAAATAAATATTTTTTCATAAACAATAGCGTCGGCTTGAACTGTTGCTAATATAAAAAAAATAAATAATTATTTAAGAAAATAAATAAAAAGGAGGCAAACTAAATTGTAGGGATGAATGGAATTTTATGCACAAACAGTAGCGGCGGTCCAAATAAACGTTTGGTCAACACCAAGTATTTTTCTCGAAATCAAACCATTTTAAAAATATTTTCATAACAAATGCACTCGAAGGACACATGCACTAAGTAGTGAAGAAGGAATGATTATATGTATGTCCCTTTGTCCTTAGTCGTAGGACGCATGCTGTATCGATTATTGTTCAAATGCTCACCTGCACTCGTGAACTTTAGTTTTATTCGTGCTAAATACTTTTGCAATAAAATGGAGGAAAACGACTAATTAGGCGTATGCTCCTCTTATGGAGATTCTGATAAGGACAAAGACAAGTGATCTCTACTCTTTAAAAGGGTAAACCAACTCTAAAAGAGAACATAGGGCAACAAACAATACAAAACAAAAGCTATTTTATAGCACTTTCATTTGTTTTTGATAACCCTTAAAAGCGCCATTAATTGCGCTGCTATTGTATATGATTTGGTTAAATTGCAATTTAAAAGCGCTATTAAAGTTCTAGTTTTTAATATAAAATAACAATTAATTAAAACAATAAGTTTAAAGGAGCCAAACCAAATTCGGGGGGGGGGGGGGGGGTGGAAATGAAAATTTTAGCACAAACAATAGCGTCGGCCTGAACCGTCGCTAATATAAGATAATAAGAATTAATTAAGACAATAACTAATAAGGAGGCAAGCGAAATTTGTTATGGGAAATGAATATTTTTTCATAAACAATGGCGTCGGCCTGAACCGTCGCTAGTATAAATAAATAAATAATTATTTAAAATAATAACTAAAAAGGAGGCAAACGAAATTGTTGGGGGTAATGAAATTTTCGCACAAACAGTAGTGTAGGTCCAAATAAACGATTGGTCAACATCAAGTATTTTTCTCGAAATCAAACCATTTTCAAAATATTTTATAACAAATGCACTCGAAGGACACATGTATTAAGTAGTGAAGAAGGAATGATTAAATGTATGTCCCTTTGTTCTTAGTCCGGCGATGCTTACTGTATATGTTATCGTTCGAATTCTCACCTTTACTCATGAACTTTAGTTTTATTCGTGCTATATACTTTTGAAGTGAAATGGAGGAAAACGACTAGTTAGGCGTATGCTCCTCTTAAGAAGTTTCTAATATAGGCAAAGAAGAGTGATCTCTTCTGTCGAAAAGGGTAAACCAACTTTGAAAGAGAAAATAGAGCAAAAGACAATATGCCATAAACGTTATTTAATAGCACTTTCTTTTGTTTTTGATAGCGCTGAAAAGCGCTATTAACCGTGCCGCTAATGTAAATGATTTTGTTTAATAGCACTTTAAAAGAGCTATTAAAATACTAGTTTTTAATTTAAAAATAATAATTAATTAAAACAATAAGTTTAAAGGAGCCAAACAAAATTCGTGGGGGAAAATGAATATTTTAGTACAAACAGTAGCGTCGGCCTGAACCATCGCTAAAATAAGAAAATAAGAATTAATTAAGACACTAACTAATAAAGAGGCAAACGAAATTTTTAATGGTAAATAAATATTTTTTCATAAACAATAGCGTCGGCTTGAACCATTGCTAATATAAAAAAAATAAATAATTATTTAAAATAATAAATAAAAAGGAGGCAAACTAAATTGTAGGGATGAATGGAATTTTTTGCACAAACAGTAGCGGCGGTCCAAATAAACGTTTGGTCAACACCAAGTATTTTTCTCGAAATCAAACCATTTTAAAAATATTTTCATAACAAATGCACTCGAAGGACACATGCATTAAGTAGTGAAGAAGGAATGATTATATGTATGTCCCTTTGTCCTTAGTCGTAGGACGCATGTTGTATCGATTATTGTTCAAATGCTCAACTTCACTCGTGAACTTTAGTTTTATTCGTGCTAAATACTTTTGCAATAAAATGGAGGAAAACGACTAGTTAGGCGTATGCTCCTCTTAAGAAGATTCTAATATAGACAAAGAAGAGTAATCTCTTCTGTCGAAAAGGGTAAACCAACTTTGAAAGAGAAAATAGAGCAAAAGACAATATGCCATAAAAGTTATTTAATAGCACTTTCTTTTGTTTTTGATAGCGCTGAAAAGCGCTATTAACCGTGCCGCTAATGTAAATGATTTTGTTTAATAGCACTTTAAAAGAGCTATTAAAATACTAGTTTTTAATTTAAAAATAATAATTAATTAAAATAATAAGTTTAAAGGAGTCAAACGAAATTCGTGGGGGAAAATGAATATTTTAGTACAAACAGTAGCGTCGGCCTGAACCGTCGCTAATATAAGAAAATAAGAATTAATTAAGACACTAACTAATAAAGAGGCAAACGAAATTTGTAATGGTAAATAAATATTTTTTCATAAACAATAGCGTCGGCTTGAACCGTTGCTAATATAAAAAAAATAAATAATTATTTAAGATAATAAATAAAAAGGAGGCAAACTAAATTGTAGGGATGAATGGAATTTTTTGCACAAACAGTAGCGGCGGTCCAAATAAACGTTTTGTCAACACCAAGTATTTTTCTCGAAATCAAACCATTTTAAAAATATTTTCATAACAAATGCACTCGAAGGACACATGCATTAAGTAGTGAAGAAGGAATGATTATATGTATGTCCCTTTGTCCTTAGTCGTAGGATGCATATTGTATCGATTATTGTTCAAATGCTCACCTTCACTCGTGAACTTTAGTTTCATTCGTGCTAAATACTTTTGCAATAAAATGGAGGAAAACGACTAATTAGGCGTATGCTCCTCTTATGAAGATTCTAATAAGGACAAAGACAAGTGATCTCTACTCTTTAAAAGGGTAAACCAACTCTAAAAGAGAACATAGGGCAACAAACAATACAAAACCAAAGCTATTTTATAGCACTTTCATTTGTTTTTGATAACCCTTAAAAGCGCCATTAATTGCGCTGCTATTGTATATGATTTTGTTAAATTGCAATTTAAAAGCGCTATTAAAGTTCTAGTTTTTAATATAAAATAACAATTAATTAAAACAATAAGTTTAAAGGAGCCAAACCAAATTCGGGGGGGGGGGGGGGGAATGAAAATTTTAGCCATAACAATAGCGTCGGCCTGAATTGTCACTAATATAAGATAATAAGAATTAATTAAGACAATAACTAATAAGGAGGCAAGCGAAAATTGTTATGGGAAATGAATATTTTTTCATAAACAATGGCGTCGGCCTGAACCGTCGCTAATATAAAAAAATAAATAATTATTTAAAATAATAACTAAAAAGGAGGCAAACGAAATTGTTGGGGGTATTGAAATTTTTGCACAAACAGTAGTGTAGGTCCAAATAAACGATTGGTCAACATCAAGTATTATTCTCGAAATCAAACCTTTTTCAAAA
The DNA here is from genome assembly GCA_948472305.1 of Vicia faba. Taxonomy (NCBI): domain Eukaryota; kingdom Viridiplantae; phylum Streptophyta; class Magnoliopsida; order Fabales; family Fabaceae; genus Vicia; species Vicia faba. The sequence continues at coordinate 72,462 of CATIWC010001377.1, forward strand.
TATTTTATAACAAATGCACTCGAAGGACACATGCATTAAGTAGTGAAGAAGGAATGATTAAATGTATGTCCCTTTGTTCTTAGTCCGGCGATGCTTACTGTATATGTTATCGTTCGAATTCTCACCTTTACTCATGAACTTTAGTTTTATTCGTGCTATATACTTTTGAAGTGAAATGGAGGAAAACGACTAGTTAGGCGTATGCTCCTCTTAAGAAGTTTCTAATATAGACAAAGAAGAGTGATCTCTTCTGTCGAAAAGGGTAAACCAACTTTGAAAGAGAAAATAGAGCAAAAGACAATATGCCATAAAAGTTATTTAATAGCACTTTCTTTTGTTTTTGATAGCGCTGAAAAGCGCTATTAACCGTGCCGCTAATGTAAACGATTTTGTTTAATAGCAGTTTAAAAGAGTTATTAAAATACTAGTTTTTAATTTAAAAATAATAATTAATTAAAACAATAAGTTTAAAGGAGCCAAACGAAATTCGTGGGGGAAAATGAATATTTTAGTACAAACAGTAGCGTCGGCCTGAACCGTCGCTAATATAAGAAAATAAGAATTAATTAAGACACTAACTAATAAAGAGGCAAACGAAATTTGTAATGGTAAATAAATATTGTTTCATAAACAATAGCGTCGGCTTGAACCGTTGCTAATATAAAAAAAATAAATAATTATTTAAGACAATAAATAAAAAGGAGGCAAACTAAATTGTAGGGATGAATGGAATTTTTTGCACAAACATTAGCGGCGGTCCAAATAAACGTTTGGTCAACACCAAGTATTTTTCTCGAAATCAAACCATTTTAAAAATATTTTCATAACAAATGCACTCGAAGGACACATGCACTAAGTAGTGAAGAAGGAATGATTATATGTATGTCCCTTTGTCCTTAGTCGTAGGACGCATGCTGTATCGATTATTGTTCAAATGCTCACCTTCACTCGTGAACTTTAGTTTTATTCGTGCTAAATACTTTTGCAATAAAATGGAGGAAAACGACTAATTAGGCGTATGCTCCTCTTATGAAGATTCTGATAAGGACAAAGACAAGTGATCTCTACTCTTTAAAAGGGTAAACCAACTCTAAAAGAGAACATAGGGCAACAAACAATACAAAACAAAAGCTATTTTATAGCACTTTCATTTGTTTTTGATAACCCTTAAAAGCGCCATTAATTGCGTTGCTATTGTATATGATTTGGTTAAATTGCAATTTAAAAGCGCTATTAAAGTTCTAGTTTTTAATATAAAATAACAATTAATTAAAACAATAAGTTTAAAGGAGCCAAACCAAATTCGGGGGGGGGGGGGGGTGGAAATGAAAATTTTAGCACAAACAATAGCGTCGGCCTGAACCGTCGCTAATATAAGATAATAAGAATTAATTAAGACAATAACTAATAAGGAGGCAAGCGAAATTTGTTATGGGAAATGAATATTTTTTCATAAACAATGGCGTCGGCCTGAACCGTCGCTAGTATAAATAAATAAATAATTATTTAAAATAATAACTAAAAAGGAGGAAAACGAAATTGTTGGGGGTAATGAAATTTTCGCACAAACAGTAGTGTAGGTCCAAATAAACGATTGGTCAACATCAAGTATTTTTCTCGAAATCAAACCATTTTCAAAATATTTTATAACAAATGCACTCGAAGGACACATGCATTAAGTAGTGAAGAAGGAATGATTAAATGTATGTCCCTTTGTTCTTAGTCTGGCGATGCTTACTGTATATGTTATCGTTCGAATTCTCACCTTTACTCATGAACTTTAGTTTTATTCGTGCTATATACTTTTGAAGTGAAATGGAGGAAAACGACTAGTTAGGCGTATGCTCCTCTTAAGAAGTTTCTAATATAGGCAAAGAAGAGTGATCTCTTCTGTCGAAAAGGGTAAACCAACTTTGAAAGAGAAAATAGAGCAAAAGACAATATGCCATAAACGTTATTTAATAGCACTTTCTTTTGTTTTTGATAGCGCTGAAAAGCGCTATTAACCGTGCCGCTAATGTAAATGATTTTGTTTAATAGCACTTTAAAAGACCTATTAAAATACTAGTTTTTAATTTAAAAACAATAATTAATTAAAACAATAAGTTTAAAGGAGCCAAACGAAATTCGTGGGGGAAAATGAATATTTTAGTACAAACAGTAGCGTCGGCCTGAACCGTCGCTACAATAAGAAAATAAGAATTAATTAAGACACTAACTAATAAAGAGGTAAACGAAATTTTTAATGGTAAATAAATATTTTTTCATAAACAATAGCGTCGGCTTGAACCGTTGCTAATATAAAAAAAATAAATAATTATTTAAAATAATAAATAAAAAGGAGGCAAACTAAATTGTAGGGATGAATGGAATTTTTTGCACAAACAGTAGCGGCGGTCCAAATAAACGTTTGGTCAACACCAAGTATTTTTCTCGAAATCAAACCATTTTAAAAATATTTTCATAACAAATGCACTCGAAGGACACATGCATTAAGTAGTGAAGAAGGAATGATTATATGTATGTCCCTTTGTCCTTAGTCGTAGGACGCATGTTGTATCGATTATTGTTCAAATGCTCACCTTCACTCGTGAACTTTAGTTTTATTCGTGCTAAATACTTTTGCAATAAAATGGAGGAAAACGACTAGTTAGGCGTATGCTCCTCTTAAGAAGATTCTAATATAGACAAAGAAGAGTAATCTCTTCTGTCGAAAAGGGTAAACCAACTTTGAAAGAGAAAATAGAGCAAAAGACAATATGCCATAAAAGTTATTTAATAGCACTTTCTTTTGTTTTTGATAGCGCTGAAAAGCGCTATTAACCGTGCCGCTAATGTAAATGATTTTGTTTAATAGCACTTTAAAAGAGCTATTAAAATACTAGTTTTTAATTTAAAAATAATAATTAATTAAAATAATAAGTTTAAAGGAGTCAAACGAAATTCGTGGGGGAAAATGAATATTTTAGTACAAACAGTAGCGTCAGCCTGAACCGTCGCTAATATAAGAAAATAAGAATTAATTAAGACACTAACTAATAAAGAGGCAAACGAAATTTGTAATGGTAAATAAATATTTTTTCATAAACAATAGCGTCGGCTTGAACCGTTGCTAATATAAAAAAAATAAATAATTATTTAAGATAATAAATAAAAAGCAGGCAAACTAAATTGTAGGGATGAATGGAATTTTTTGCACAAACAGTAGCGGCGGTCCAAATAAACGTTTGGTCAACACCAAGTATTTTTCTCGAAATCAAACCATTTTAAAAATATTTTCATAACAAATGCACTCGAAGGACACATGCATTAAGTAGTGAAGAAGGAATGATTATATGTATGTCCCTTTGTCCTTAGTCGTAGGACGCATGTTGTATCGATTATTGTTCAAATGCTCACCTTCACTCGTGAACTTTAGTTTCATTCGTGCTAAATACTTTTGCAATAAAATGGAGGAAAACGACTAATTAGGCGTATGCTCCTCTTATGAAGATTCTAATAAGGACAAAGACAAGTGATCTCTACTCTTTAAAAGGGTAAACCAACTCTAAAAGAGAACATAGGGCAACAAACAATACAAAACCAAAGCTATTTTATAGCACTTTCATTTGTTTTTGATAACCCTTAAAAGCGCCATTAATTGCGCTGCTATTGTATATGATTTTGTTAAATTGCAATTTAAAAGCGCTATTAAAGTTCTAGTTTTTAATATAAAATAACAATTAATTAAAACAATAAGTTTAAAGGAGCCAAACCATATTCGGGGGGGGGGGGGGGGAATGAAAATTTTAGCCATAACAATAGCGTCGGCCTGAACCGTCGCTAATATAAGATAATAAGAATTAATTAAGACAATAACTAATAAGGAGGCAAGCGAAATTTGTTATGGGAAATGAATATTTTTTCATAAACAATGGCGTCGGCCTGAACCGTCGCTAATATAAAAAAATAAATAATTATTTAAAATAATAACTAAAAAGGAGGCAAACGAAATTGTTGGGGGTAATGAAATTTTTGCACAAACAGTAGTGTAGGTCCAAATAAACGATTGGTCAACATCAAGTATTATTCTCGAAATTAAACCTTTTTCAAAATATTTTATAACAAATGCACTCGAAGGACACATGCATTAAGTAGTGAAGAAGGAATGATTAAATGTATGTCCCTTTGTTCTTAGTCCGGAGATGCTTACTGTATATGTTATCGGTCGAATTCTCACCTTTACTCATGAACTTTAGTTTTATTCGTGCTATATACTTTTGAAGTGAAATGGAGGAAAACGACTAGTTAGGCGTATGCTCCTCTTAAGAAGATTCTAATATAGACAAAGAAGAGTGATCTCTTCTGTCGAAAAGGGTAAACCAACTTTGAAAGAGAAAATAGAGCAAAAGACAATATGCCATAAAAGTTATTTAATAGCACTTTCTTTTGTTTTTGATAGCGCTGAAAAGCGCTATTAACCGTTCCGCTAATGTAAACGATTTTGTTTAATAGCACTTTAAAAGAGCTATTAAAATACTAGTTTTTAATTTAAAAATAATAATTAATTTAAACAATAAGTTTAAAGGAGTCAAACGAAATTCGTGGGGGAAAATGAATATTTTAGTAAAAACAGTAGCGTCGGCCTTAACCGTCGCTAATATAAGAAAATAAGAATTAATTAAGACACTAACTAATAAAGAGGCAAACGAAATTTGTAATGGTAAATAAATATCTTTTCATAAACAATAGCGTCGGCTTGAACCGTTTATAATATAAAAAAAATAAATATTTATTTAAGACAATAAATAATAAGGAGGCAAACTAAATTGTAGGGATGAATGAAATTTTTTGCACAAACAGTAGCGGTTGTCCAAATAATAGTTTGGTCAACACCAAGTATTTTTCTCGAAATCAAACCATTTTAAAAATATTTTCATAACAAATGCTCTCGAAGGACACATGCACTAAGTAGTGAAGAAGGAATGATTATATGTATGTCCCTTTGTCCTTAGTCGTAGGACGCATGCTGTATCGATTAATGTTCAAATGCTCACCTTCACTCGTGAACTTTAGTTTTATTCGTGCTAAATACTTTTGCAATAAAATGGAGGAAAACGACTAATTAGGCGTATGCTACTCTTATGAAGATTCTGATAAGGACAAAGACAAGTGATCTCTACTCTTTAAAAGGGTAAACCAACTCTAAAAGAGAACATAGGGAAACAAACAATACAAAACAAAAGCTATTTTATAGCACTTTCATTTGTTTTTGATAACCCATAAAAGCGCCATTAACTGCGCTGCTATTGTATATGATTTTGTTAAATTGCAATTTAAAAGCGCTATTAAAGTTCTAGTTTTTAATATAAAATAACAATTAATTAAAACAATAAGTTTAAACGAGCGAAACCAAATTCGGGGGGTGGGGGGGGAATGAAAATTTTAGCACAAACAATAGCGTCGGCCTGAACCGTCGCTAATATAAGATAATAAGAATTAATTAAGACAATAACTAATAAGGAGGCAAGCGAAATTTGTTATGGGAAATGAATATTTTTTCATAAACAATGGCGTCGGCCTGAACCGTCGCTAATATAAAAAAATAAATAATTATTTAAAATAATAACTAAAAAGGAGGCAAACGAAATTGCTGGGGGTAATGAAATTTTCGCACAAACAGTAGTGTAGGTCCAAATAAACGATTGGTCAACATCAAGTATTATTCTCGAAATCAAACCATTTTCAAAATATTTTATAACAAATGCACTCGAAGGACACATGCATTAAGTAGTGAAGAAGGAATGATTAAATGTATGTCCCTTTGTTCTTAGTCCGGCGATGCTTACTGTATATGTTATCGTTCGAATTCTCACCTTTACTCATGAACTTTAGTTTTATTCGTGCCATATAATTTTGAAGTGAAATGGAGGAAAACGACTAGTTAGGCGTATGCTCCTCTTAAGAAGTTTCTAATATAGACAAAGAAGAGTGATCTCTTCTGTCGAAAAGGGTAAACCAACTTTGAAAGAGAAAATAGAGCAAAAGACAATATGCCATAAAAGTTATTTAATAGCACTTTCTTTTGTTTTTGATAGCGCTGAAAAGCGCTATTAACCGTGCTGCTAATGTAAATGATTTTGTTTAATAGCACTTTAAAAGAGCTATTAAAATACTAGTTTTTAATTTAAAAATAATAATTAATTAAAACAATAAGTTTAAAGGAGTCAAACGAAATTCGTGGGGGAAAATGAATATTTTAGTACAAACAGTAGCGTCGGCCTGAACCGTCGCTAATATAAGAAAATAAGAATTAATTAAGACACTAACTAATAAAGAGGCAAACGAAATTTGTAATGGTAAATAAATATTTTTTCATAAACAATAGCGTCGGCTTGAACCGTTGCTAATATAAAAAAAATAAATAATTATTTAAGACAATAAATAATAAGGAGGCAAACTAAATTGTAGGGATGAATGGAATTTTTTGCACAAACAGTAGCGGTTGTCCAAATAATAGTTTGGTCAACACCAAGTATTTTTCTCGAAATCAAACCATTTTAAAAATATTTTCATAACAAATGCACTCGAAGGACACATGCACTAAGTAGTGAAGAAGGAATGATTATATGTATGTCCCTTTGTCCTTAGTCGTAGGACGCATGCTGTATCGATTATTGTTCAAATGCTCACCTTCACTCGTGAACTTTAGTTTTATTCGTGCTAAATACTTTTGCAATAAAATGGAGGAAAACGACTAATTAGGCGTATGCTCCTCTTATGAAGATTCTGATAAGGACAAAGACAAGTGATCTCTACTCTTTAAAAGGGTAAACCAACTCTAAAAGAGAACATAGGGAAACAAACAATACAAAACAAAAGCTATTTTATAGCACTTTCATTTGTTTTTGATAACCCATAAAAGCGCCATTAACTGCGCTGCTATTGTATATGATTTTGTTAAATTGCAATTTAAAAGCGCTATTAAAGTTCTAGTTTTTAATATAAAATAACAATTAATTAAAACAATAAGTTTAAACGAGCAAAACCAAATTCGGGGGGTGGGGGGGGGGGGGAATGAAAATTTTAGCACAAACAATAGCGTCGGCCTGAACCGTCGCTAATATAAGATAATGAGAATTAATTAAGACAATAACTAATAAGGAGGCAAGCGAAATTTGTTATGGGAAATGAATATTTTTTCATAAACAATGGCGTCGGCCTGAACCGTCGCTAATATAAAAAAATAAATAATTATTTAAAATAATAACTAAAAAGGAGGCAAACGAAATTGCTGGGGGTAATAAAATTTTCGCACAAACAGTAGTGTAGGTCCAAATAAACGATTGGTCAACATCAAGTATTTTTCTCGAAATCAAACCATTTTCAAAATATTTTATAACAAATGCACTCAACGGACACATGCATTAAGTAGTGAAGAAGGAATGATTAAATGTATGTCCCTTTGTTCTTAGTCCGGCGATGCTTACTGTATATGTTATCGTTCGAATTCTCACCTTTACTCATGAACTTTAGTTTTATTCGTGCTATATACTTTTGAAGTGAAATGGAGGAAAACGACAAGTTAGGCGTATGCTCCTCTTAAGAAGTTTCTAATATAGGCAAAGAAGAGTGATCTCTTCTGTCGAAAAGGGTAAACCAACTTTGAAAGAGAAAATAGAGCAAAAGACAATATGCCATAAACGTTATTTAATAGCACTTTCTTTTGTTTTTGATAGCGCTGAAAAGCGCTATTAACCGTGCCGCTAATGTAAATGATTTTGTTTAATAGCACTTTAAAAGAGCTATTAAAATACTAGTTTTTAATTTAAAAATAATAATTAATTAAAACAATAAGTTTAAAGGAGCCAAACGAAATTCGTGGGGGAAAATGAATATTTTAGTACAAACAGTAGCGTCGGCCTGAACCGTCGCTAATATAAGAAAATAAGAATTAATTAAGACACTAACTAATAAAGAGGCAAACGAAATTTGTAATGATAAATAAATATTTTTTCATAAACAATAGCGTCGGCTTGAACCGTTGCTAATATAAAAAACATAAATAATTATTTAAGACAATAAATAAAAAGTAGGCAAACTAAATTGTAGGGATGAATGGAATTTTTTGCATAAACAGTAGCGGCGGTCCAAATAAACGTTTGGTCAACACCAAGTATTTTTCTCGAAATCAAACCATTTTAAAAATATTTTCATAACAAATGCACTCGAAGGACACATGCACTAAGTAGTGAAGAAGGAATGATTATATGTATGTCCCTTTGTCCTTAGTCGTAGGACGCATGCTGTATCGATTATTGTTCAAATGCTCACCTGCACTCGTGAACTTTAGTTTTATTCGTGCTAAATACTTTTTCAATAAAATGGAGGAAAACGACTAATTAGGCGTATGCTCCTCTTATGAAGATTCTGATAAGGACAAAGACAAGTGATCTCTACTCTTTAAAAGGGTAAACCAACTCTAAAAGAGAACATAGGGAAACAAACAATACAAAACAAAAGCTATTTTATAGCACTTTCATTTGTTTTTGATAACCCAATTAAAGCGGCATTAACTGCGCTGCTATGGTATATGATTTTGTTAAATTGCAATTTAAAAGCGCTATTAAAGTTCTAGTTTTTAATATAAAATAACAATTAATTAAAACAATAAGTTTAAAGGAGCCGAACCAAATTCGGGGGGGGGGGGGGGGGAAATGAAAATTTTAGCCATAACAATAGCGTCGGCCTGAACCGTCGCTAATATAAGATAATAAGAATTAATTAAGACAATAACTAATAAGGAGGCAAGCGAAATTTGTTATGGGAAATGAATATTTTTTCATAAAGAATGGCATCGGCCTGAACCGTCGCTAATATAAAAAAATAAATAATTATTTAAAATAATAACTAAAAAGGAGGCAAACTAAATTGTTGGGGGTAATGAAATTTTCGCACAAACAGTAGTGTAGGTCCAAATAAACGATTGGTCAACATCAAGTATTTTTCTCGAAATCAAGCCATTTTCAAAATATTTTATAACAAATGCACTCAAAGGACACATGCATTAAGTAGTGAAGAAGGAATGATTAAATGTGTGTCCCTTTGTTCTTAGTCTGACGATGCTTACTGTATATGTTATCGTTCGAATTCTCGCCTTTACTCATGAACTTTAGTTTTATTCGTGCTATATACTTTTGAAGTGAAATGGAGGAAAACGACTAGGTAGGCGTATGCTCCTCTTAAGAAGATTCTAATATAGACAAAGAAGAGTGATCTCTTCTGTCGAAAAGGGTAAACCAACTTTGAAAGAGAAAATAGAGCAAAAGACAATATGCCATAAAAGTTATTTAATAGCACTTTCTTTTGTTTTTGATAGCGCTGAAAAGCGCTATTAACCGTGCCGCTAATGTAAATGATTTTGTTTAATAGCACTTTAAAAGAGCTATTAAAATACTAGTTTTTAATTTAAAAATAATAATTAATTAAAACAATAAGTTTAAAGGAGCCAAACGAAATTCGTGGGGGAAAATGAATATTTTAGTACAAACAGTAGCGTCGGCCTGAACCGTCGCTAATATAAGAAAATAAGAATTAATTAAGACACTAACTAATAAAGAGGCAAACGAAATTTGTAATGATAAATAAATATTTTTTCATAAACAATAGCGTCGGCTTGAACCGTTGCTAATATAAAAAACATAAATAATTATTTAAGACAATAAATAAAAAGTAGGCAAACTAAATTGTAGGGATGAATGGAATTTTTTGCATAAACAGTAGCGGCGGTCCAAATAAACGTTTGGTCAACACCAAGTATTTTTCTCGAAATCAAACCATTTTAAAAATATTTTCATAACAAATGCACTCGAAGGACACATGCACTAAGTAGTGAAGAAGGAATGATTATATGTATGTCCCTTTGTCCTTAGTCGTAGGACGCATGCTGTATCGATTATTGTTCAAATGCTCACCTGCACTCGTGAACTTTAGTTTTATTCGTGCTAAATACTTTTTCAATAAAATGGAGGAAAACGACTAATTAGGCGTATGCTCCTCTTATGAAGATTCTGATAAGGACAAAGACAAGTGATCTCTACTCTTTAAAAGGGTAAACCAACTCTAAAAGAGAACATAGGGAAACAAACAATACAAAACAAAAGCTATTTTATAGCACTTTCATTTGTTTTTGATAACCCAATTAAAGCGGCATTAACTGCGCTGCTATGGTATATGATTTTGTTAAATTGCAATTTAAAAGCGCTATTAAAGTTCTAGTTTTTAATATAAAATAACAATTAATTAAAACAATAAGTTTAAAGGAGCCGAACCAAATTCAGGGGGGGGGGGGGGGGGGGAATGAAAATTTTAGCCATAACAATAGCGTCGGCCTGAACCGTCGCTAATATAAGATAATAAGAATTAATTAAGACAATAACTAATAAGGAGGCAAGCGAAATTTGTTATGGGAAATGAATATTTTTTCATAAAGAATGGCATCGGCCTGAACCGTCGCTAATATAAAAAAATAAATAATTATTTAAAATAATAACTAAAAAGGAGGCAAACTAAATTGTTGGGGGTAATGAAATTTTCGCACAAACAGTAGTGTAGGTCCAAATAAACGATTGGTCAACATCAAGTATTTTTCTCGAAATCAAGCCATTTTCAAAATATTTTATAACAAATGCACTCAAAGGACACATGCATTAAGTAGTGAAGAAGGAATGATTAAATGTGTGTCCCTTTGTTCTTAGTCTGACGATGCTTACTCTATATGTTATCGTTCGAATTCTCGCCTTTACTCATGAACTTTAGTTTTATTCGTGCTATATACTTTTGAAGTGAAATGGAGGAAAACGACTAGGTAGGCGTATGCTCCTCTTAAGAAGATTCTAATATAGACAAAGAAGAGTGATCTCTTCTGTCGAAAAGGGTAAACCAACTTTGAAAGAGAAAATAGAGCAAAAGACAATATGCCATAAAAGTTATTTAATAGCACTTTCTTTTGTTTTTGATAGCGCTGAAAAGCGCTATTAACCATGCCGCTAATTTAAACGATTTTTTTTAATAGCAGTTTAAAAGAGCTATTAAAATACTAGTTGTTAATTTAAAAATAATAATTAATTAAAACAATAAGTTTAAAGGAGCCAAACGAAATTCGTGGGGAAAACAGAATATTTTAGTACAAACAGTAGAGTCGGCCTAAACCGTCGCTAATATAAGAAAATAAGATTAATTAAGACACTAACTAATAAAGAGGCAAACGAAATTTGTAATGGTAAATAAATATTTTTTCATAAACAATATCGTCGGCTTGAACCGTTGCTAATATAAAAAAAATAAATAATTATTTAAGATAATAAATAAAAAGGAGGCAAACTAAATTGTAGGGATGAATGAAATTTTTTGCACAAACAGTAGCGGCGGTCCAAATAAACGTTTGGTCAACACCAAGTATTTTTCTCGAAATCAAACCATTTTAAAAATATTTTCATAACAAATGCACTCGAAGGACACATGCACTAAGTAGTGAAGAAGGAATGATTATATGTATGTCCCTTTGTCCTTAGTCGTAGGACGCATGCTGTATCGATTATTGTTCAAATGCTCACCTTCACTCGTGAACTTTAGTTTTATTCGTGCTAAATACTTTTTAAATAAACTGGAGGAAAACGACTAATTAGGCGTATGCTCCTCTTATGAATATTCTTATAAGGACAAAGACAAGTGATCTCTACTCTTTAAAAGGGTAAACCAACTCTAAAAGAGAACATAGGGCAACAAACAATACAAAACAAAAGCTATTTTATAACACTTTCATTTGTTTTTGATAACCCTTAAAAGCGCCATTAACTGCGCTGTTATTGTATATGATTTTGTTAAATTGCAATTTAAAAGCGCTATTAAAGTTCTAGTTTTTAATATAAAATAACAATTAATTAAAACAATAAGTTTAAAGGAGCCGAACCAAATTCGGGGGGGGGGGGGGGAATGAAAATTTTAGCACAAACAATAGCGTCGGCCTGAAGCGTCGCTAATATAAGATAATAAGAATTAATTAAGACAATAACTAATAAGGAGGCAAGCGGAATTTTTTATGGGAAATGAATATTTTTTCATAAACAATGGCGTCGGCCTGAACCGTCGCTAATATAAAAAAATAAATAATTATTTAAAATACTAACTAAAAAGGAGGCAAACTAAATTGTTGGGGGTAATGAAATTTTCGCACAATGAGTAGTGTAGGTCCAAATAAACGATTGGTCAACATCAAGTATTTTTCTCGAAATCAAACCATTTTCAAAATATTTTATAACAAATGCACTCAAAGGACACATGCATTAAGTAGTGAAGAAGGAATGACTAAATGTGTGTCCCTTTGTTCTTAGTCCGGCGATGCTTACTGTATATGTTATCGTTCGAATTCTCACCTTTACTCATGAACTTTAGTTTTATTCGTGCTATATACTTTTGAAGTGAAATGGAGGAAAACAACTAGTTAGGCGTATGCTCCTCTTAAGAAGTTTCTAATATAGACAAAGAAGAGTGATTTCTTCTGTCGAAAAGGGTAAACCAACTTTGAAAGAGAAAATAGAGCAAAAGACAATATGCCATAAAAGTTATTTAATAGCACTTTCTTTTGTTTTTGATAGCGCTGGAAAGCGCTATTAACCGTGCCGCTAATGTAAACGATTTTGTTTAATAGCAGTTTAAAAGAGCTATTAAAATACTAGTTTTTAATTTAAAAATAATAATTAATTAAAACAATAAGTTTAAAGGAGCCAAATGAAATTCGTGGGGGAAAATGAATATTTTAGTACAAACAGTAGCGTCGGCCTGAACCGTCGCTAATATAAGAAAATAAGAATTAATTAAGACACTAACTAATAAAGAGGCAAACGAAATTTGTAATGGTAAATAAATATTTTTTCATAAACAATAGCGTCGGCTTGAACCGTTGCTAATATAAAAAAAATAAATAATTATTTAAGACAATAAATAAAAAGGAGGCAAACTAAATTGTAGGGATGAATGGAATTTTTTGCACAAACAGTAGCGGCGGTCCAAATAAACGTTTGGTCAACACCAAGTATTTTTCTCGAAATCAAACCATTTTAAAAATATTTTCATAACAAATGCACTCGAAGGACACATGCACTAAGTAGTGAAGAAGGAATGATTATATGTATGTCCCTTTGTCCTTAGTCGTAGGACGCATGCTGTATCGATTATTGTTCAAATGCTCACCTTCACTCGTGAACTTTAGTTTTATTCATGCTAAATACTTTTGCAATAAAATGGAGGAAAACGACTAATTAGGCGTATGCTCCTCTTATGAAGATTCTGATAAGGACAAAGACAAGTGATCTCTACTCTTTAAAAGGGTAAACCAACTCTAAAAGAGAACATAGGGCAACAAATAATACAAAACTAAAGCTATTTTATAGCACTTTCATTTGTTTTTGATAACCCTTAAAAGCGCCATTAATTGCGCTGCTATTGTATATGATTCTGTTAAATTGCAATTTAAAAGCACTATTAAAGTTCTAGTTTTTAATATAAAATAACAATTAATTAAAACAATAAGTTTAAAGGAGCCAAACCAAATTCGGGGGGGGGGGGGAAATGAAAATTTTAGCCATAACAATAGCGTCGGCCTGAACCGTCGCTAATATAATATAATAAGAATTAATTAAGACAATAACTAATAAGGAGGCAAGCGAAATTTGTTATGGGAAATGAATATTTTTTCATAAACAATGGCGTCGGCCTGAACCGTCGCTAATATAAAAAAATAAATAATTATTTAAAATAATAACTAAAAAGGAGGCAAACTAAATTGTTGGGGGTAATGAAATTTTCGCACAAACAGTAGTGTAAGTCCAAATAAACGATTGGTCAACATCAAGTATTTTTCTCGAAATCAAACCATTTTCAAAATATTTTATAACAAATGCACTCAAAGGACACATGCATTAAGTAGTGAAGAAGGAATGATTAAATGTGTGTCCCTTTGTTCTTAGTCCGGCGATGCTTACTGTATATGTTATCGTTCGAATTCTCACCTTTACTCATGAACTTTAGTTTTATTCGTGCTATATACTTTTGAAGTGAAATGGAGGAAAACGACTAGTTAGGCGTATGCTCCTCTTAAGAAGTTTCTAATATAGACAAAGAAGAGTGATCTCTTGTGTCGAAAAGGGTAAACCAACATTGAAAGAGAAAATAGAGCAAAAGACAATATGCCATAAAAGTTATTTAATAGCACTTTCTTTTGTTTTTGATAGCGCTGAAAAGCGCTATTAACCGTGCCGCTAATTTAAACGATTTTGTTTAATAGCACTTTAAAAGAGCTATTAAAGTACTAGTTTTTAATTTAAAAATAATAATTAATTAAAACAATAAGTTTAAAGGAGCCAAACGAAATTCGTCGGGGAAAATGAATATTTTAAGACAAACAGTAGCGTCGGCCTGAACCGTCGCTAATATAAGAAAATAAGAATTAATTAAGACACTAACTAATAAAGAGGCATACAAAATTTGTAATGGTAAATAAATATTTTTTCATACACAATAGCGTCGGCTTGAACCGTTGCTAATATAAAAAAAATAAATAATTATTTAAGACAATAAATAAAAAGGAGGCAAACTAAATTCTAGGGATGAATGGAATTTTTTGCACAAACAGTAGCGGCGGTCCAAATAAACGTTTGGTCAACACCAAGTATTTTTCTCGAAATCAAACCATTTTAAAAATATTTTCATAACAAATGCACTCGAAGGACACATGCACTAAGTAGTGAAGAAGGAATGATTATATGTATGTCCCTTTGTCCTTAGTCGTAGGACGCATGTTGTATCGATTATTGTTCAAATGCTCACCTTCACTCGTGAACTTTAGTTTTATTCGTGCTAAATACTTTTGCAATAAAATGGAGGAAAACGACTAATTAGGCGTATGCTCCTCTTATGAAGATTCTGATAAGGACAAAGACAAGTGATCTCTACTCTTTAAAAGGGTAAACCAACTCTAAAAGAGAACATAGGGCAACAAATAATACAAAACTAAAGTTATTTTATAGCACTTTCATTTGTTTTTGATAACCCTTAAAAGCGCCATTAATTGCGCTGCTATTGTATATGATTCTGTTAAATTGCAATTTAAAAGCACTATTAAAGTTCTAGTTTTTAATATAAAATAACAATTAATTTTAACAATAAGTTTAAAGGAGCCAAACCAAATTCGGGGGGGGGGGGGGGAAATGAAAATTTTAGCACAAACAATAGCGTCGGCCTGAACCGTCACTAATATAAGATAATGAGAATTAATTAAGACAATAACTAATAAGGAGGCAAGCGAAATTTGTTATGGGAAATGAATATTTTTTCATAAACAATGGCGTCGGCCTGAACCGTCGCTAATATAAAAAAATAAATAATTATTTAAAATAATAACTAAAAAGGAGGCAAACTAAATTGTTGGGGGTAATGAAATTTTCGCACAATGAGTAGTGTAGGTCCAAATAAACGATTGGTCAACATCAAGTATTTTTCTCGAAATCAAACCATTTTCAAAATATTTCATAACAAATGCACTTAAAGGACACATGCATTAAGTAGTGAAGAAGGAATGATTAAATGTGTGTCCCTTTGTTCTTAGTCCGGCGATGCTTACTGTATATGTTATCGTTCGAATTCTCACCTTTACTCATGAACTTTAGTTTTATTCGTGCTATATACTTTTGAAGTGAAATGGAGGAAAACGACTAGTTAGGCGTATGCTTCTCTTAAGAAGATTCTAATATAGACAAAGAAGAGTGATCTCTTCTGTCGAAAAGGGTAAACCAACTTTGAAAGAGAAAATAGAGCAAAAGACAATATTCCATAAAAGTTATTTAATAGCATTTTCTTTTGTTTTTGATAGCGCTGAAAAGCGCTATTAACCGTGCCGCTAATGTAATCGATTTTATTTAATAGCACTTTAAAAGAGCTATTAAAATACTAGTTTTTAATTTAAAAATAATAATTAATTAAAACAATAATTTTAAAGGAGCCAAACAAAATTCGTGGGGAAAAATGAATATTTTAGTACAAACAGTAGCGTCGGCCTGAACTGTCGCTAATATAAGAAAATAAGAATTAATTAAGACACTAACTAATAAAGAGGCAAACGAAATTTGTAATGGTAAATAAATATTTTTTCATAAAGAATAGCGTCGGCTTGAACCGTTGCTAATATAAAAAAAATAAATAATTATTTAAGAAAATAAATAAAAAGGAGGCAAACTAAATTGTAGGGATGAATGTAATTTTTTGCACAAATAGTAGCGGCGGTCCAAATAAACGTTTGGTCAACACCAAGTATTTTTCTCGAAATCAAACCATTTTAAAAATATTTTCATAACAAATGCACTCGAAGGACACATGCACTAAGTAGTGAAGAAGGAAGGATTATATGTATGTCCCTTTGTCCTTAGTCGTAGGACGCATGCTGTATCGATTATTGTTCAAATGCTCACCTTCACTGGTGAACTTTAGTTTTATTCGTGCTAAATACTTTTGCAATAAAATGGAGGAAAACGACTAATTATGCGTATGCTCCTCTTATGAAGATTCTGATAAGGACAAAGACAAGTGATCTCTACTCTTTAAAAGGGTAAACCAACTCTAAAAGAGAACATACGGCAACAAACAATACAAAACAAAAGCTATTTTATAGCACTTTCATTTGTTTTTGATAACCCTTAAAAGCGCCATTAATTGCGCTGCTATTGTATATGATTTTGTTAAATTGCAATTTAAAAGCGCTATTAAAGTTCTAGTTTTTAATATAAAATAACAATTAATTAAAACAATAAGTTTAAAGGAGCCAAACCAAATTTGGGGGGGGGGGGGGGGGGGGGGGAGGGGGGAAATGAAAATTTTAGCAGAAACAATAGCGTCGGCCTGAACCGTCGCTAATATAAGATAATAAGAATTAATTAAGACAATAACTAATAAGGAGGCAAGCGAAATTTGTTATGGGAAATGAATATTTTTTCATAAACAATGGCGTCGGCCTGAACCGTCGCTAATATAAAAAAATAAATAATTATTTAAAATAATAACTAAAAAGGAGGCAAACTAAATTGTTGGGGGTAATGAAATTTTCGCACAAACAGTAGTGTAGGTCCAAATAAACGATTGGTCAACATCAAGTATTTTTCTCGAAATCAAACCATTTTCAAAATATTTCATAACAAATGCACTCAAAGGACACATGCATTAAGTAGTGAAGAAGGAATGATTAAATATGTGTCCCTTTGTTCTTAGTCCGGCGATGCTTACTGTATATGTTATCGTTCGAATTCTCACCTTTACTCATGAACTTTAGTTTTATTCGTGCTATATACTTTTGTAGTGAAATGGAGGAAAACGACTAGTTAGGCGTATGCTCCTCTTAAGAAGATTCTAATATAGACAAAGAAGAGTGATCTCTTCTGTCGAAAAGGGTAAACCAACTTTGAAAGAGAAAATAGAGCAAAAGACAATATGCCATAAAAGTTATTTAATAGCACTTTCTTTTGTTTTTGATAGCGCTGGAAAGCGCTATTAACCGTGCCGCTAATATAAACGATTTTGTTTAATAGCACTTTAAAAGAGCTATTAAAATACTAGTTTTTAATTTAAAAATAATAATTAATTAAAACAATAAGTTTAAAGGAGCCAAACGAAATTTGTGGGGGAAAATGAATATTTTAGTACAAACAGTAGCGTCGGCCTGAACCGTCGCTAATATAAGAAAATAAGAATTAATTAAGACACTAACTAATAAAGAGGCAAACGAGATTTTTAATGGTAAATAAATATTTTTTCATAAAGAATAGCGTCGGCTTGAACTGTTGCTAATATAAAATAAATAAATAATTATTTAAGAAAATAAATAAAAAGGAGGCAAACTAAATTGTAGGGATGAATGGAATTTTTTGCACAAACAGTAGCGGCGGTCCAAATAAACGTTTGGTCAACACCAAGTATGTTTCTCGAAATCAAACCATTTTAAAAATATTTTCATAACAAATGCACTAAGTAGTGAAGAAGGAATGATTATATGTATGTCCCTTTGTCCTTAGTCGTAGGACGCATGCTGTATCGATTATTGTTCAAATGCTCACCTTCACTCGTGAACTTTAGTTTTATTCGTGCTAAATACTTTTGCAATAAAATGGAGGAAAACGACTAATTAGGCGTATGCTCCTCTTATGAAGATTCTGATAAGGACAAAGACAAGTGATCTCTACTCTTTAAAAGGGTAAACCAACTCTAAAAGAGAACATAGGGCAACAAACAATACAAAACAAAAGCTATTTTATAGCACTTTCATTTGTTTTTGATAACCCTTAAAAACGCCATTAATTGCGCTGCTATTGTATATGATTTGGTTAAATTGCAATTTAAAAGCGCTATTAAAGTTCTAGTTTTTAATATAAAATAACAATTAATTAAAACAATAAGTTTAAAGGAGCCAAACCAAATTCGGGGGGGGGGGGGGGGGGGGGGGGGGGGAAATGAAAATTTTAGCAGAAACAATAGCGTCGGCCTGAACCGTCGCTAATATAAGATAATAAGAATTAATTAAGACAATAACTAATAAGGAGGCAAGCGAAATTTGTTATGGGAAATGAATATTTTTTCATAAACAATGGCGTCGGCCTGAACCGTCGTTAATATAAAAAAATAAATAATTAATTAAAATAATAACTAAAAAGGAGGAAAACTAAATTGTTGGGGGTAATGAAATTTTCGCACAAACAGTAGTGTAGGTCCAAATAAACGATTGGTCAACATCAAGTATTTTTCTCGAAATCAAACCATTTTCAAAATATTTTATAACAAATGCACTCAAAGGACACATGCATTAAGTAGTGAAGAAGGAATGATTAAATGTGTGTCCCTTTGTTCTTAGTCCGGCGATGCTTACTGTATATGTTATCGTTCGAATTCTCACCTTTACTCATGAACTTTAGTTTTATTCGTGCTATATACTTTTGAAGTGAAATGGAGGAAAACGACTAGTTAGGCGTATGCTCCTCTTAAGAAGATTCTAATATAGACAAAGAAGAGTGATCTCTTCTGTCGAAAAGGGTAAACCAACTTTGAAAGAGAAAATAGAGCAAAACACAATATGCCATAAAAGTTATTTAATAGAACTTTCTTTTGTTTTTGATAGCGCTGAAAATCGCTATTAACCGTGCCGCTAATGTAAACGATTTTGTTTAATAGCACTTTAAAAGAGCTATTAAAATACTAGTTTTTAATTTAAAAATAATAATTAATTAAAACAATAAGTTTAAAGGAGCCAAACAAAATTCGTGGGGGAAAATGAATATTTTAGTACAAACAGTAGCGTCGGCCTGAACCGTCGCTAATATAAGAAAATAAGAATTAATTAAGACACTAACTAATAAAGAGGCAAACGAAATTTGTAATGGTAAATAAATATTTTTTCATAAACAATAGCGTCGGCTTGAACCGTTGCTAATATAAAAAAATAAATAATTATTTAAGAAAATAAATAAAAAGGAGGCAAACTAAATTGTAGGGATGAATGGAATTTTTTGCACAAACAGTAGCGGCGGTCCAAATAAACGTTTGGTCAACACCAAGTATTTTTCTCGAAATCAAACCTTTTTAAAAATATTTTCATAACAAATGCACTCGAAGGACACATGCACTAAGTAGTGAAGAAGGAATGATTATATGTATGTCCCTTTGTCCTTAGTCGTAGGACGCATGCTGTATCGATTATTGTTCAAATGCTCACCTTCACTCGTGAACTTTAGTTTTATTCGTGCTAAATACTTTTGCAATAAAATGGAGGAAAACGACTAATTAGGCGTATGCTCCTCTTATGAAGATTCTGATAAGGACAAAGACAAGTGATCTCTACTCTTTAAAAGGGTAAACCAACTCTAAAAGAGAACATAGGGCAACAAATAATACAAAACAAAAGCTATTTTATAGCACTTTCATTTGTTTTTGATAACCCTTAAAAGCGCCATTAACTGCGCTGCTATTGTATATGATTTTGTTAAATTGCAATTTAAAAGCGCTATTAAAGTTCTAGTTTTTAATATAAAATAACAATTAATTAAAACAATAAGTTTAAAGGAGCCAAACCAAATTCGGGGGGGGGGGGGGGGAATGAAAATTTTAGCAGAAACAATAGCGTCGGCCTGAACCGTCGCTAATATAAGATAATAAGAATTAATTAAGACAATAACTAATAAGGAGGCAAGCGAAATTTGTTATGGGAAATGAATATTTTTTCATAAACAATGGCGTCGGCCTGAACCGTCGCTAATATAAAAAAATAAATAATTATTTAAAATAATAACTAAAAAGGAGGCAAACTAAATTGTTGGGGGTAATGAAATTTTCGCACAAACAGTAGTGTAGGTCCAAATAAACGATTGGTCAACATCAAGTATTTTTCTCGAAATCAAACCATTTTCAAAATATTTTATAACAAATGCACTCAAAGGACACATGCATTAAGTAGTGAAGAAGGAATGATTAAATGTGTGTCCCTTTGTTCTTAGTCCGGCGATGCTTACTGTATATGTTATCGTCGAATTCTCACCTTTACTCATGAACTTTAGTTTTATTCGTGCTATATACTTTTGAAGTGAAATGGAGGAAAACGACTAGTTAGGCGTATGCTCCTCTTAAGAAGATTCTAATATAGACAAAGAAGAGTGATCTCTTCTGTCGAAAAGGGTAAACCAACTTTGAAAGAGAAAATAGAGCAAAAGACAATATGCCATAAAAGTTATTTAATAGCACTTTCTTTTGTTTTTGATAGCGCTGAAAAGCGCTATTAACCGTGCCGCTAATGTAAAAGATTTTGTTTAATAGCACTTTAAAAGAGCTATTAAAATACTAGTTTTTAATTTAAAAATAATAATTAATTAAAATAATAAGTTTAAAGGAGACAAACTAAATTCGTGGGGGAAAATGAATATTTTAGTACAAACAGTAGCGTCGGCTGAACCGTCGCTAATATAAGAAAATAAGAATTAATTAAGACACTAACTAATAAAGAGGCAAACGAAATTTGTAACGGTAAATAAATATTTTTTCATAAACAATAGCGTCGGCTTGAAACGTTGCTAATATAAAATAAATAAATAATTATTTAAGAAAATAAATAAAAAGGAGGCAAACTAAATTGTAGGGATGAATGGAATTTTTTGCACAAACAGTAGCGGCGGTCCAAATAAACGTTTGGTCAACACCAAGTATTTTTCTCGAAATCAAACCATTTTAAAAATATTTTCATAACAAATGCACTCGAAGGACACATGCACTAAGTAGTGAAGAAGGAATGATTATATGTATGTCCCTTTGTCCTTAGTCGTAGGACGCATGCTGTATCGATTATTGTTCAAATGCTCACCTTCACTCGTGAACTTTAGTTTTATTCGTGCTAAATACTTTTGCAATAAAATGGAGGAAAACGACTAATTAGGCTTATGCTCCTCTTATGAAGATTCTGATAAGGACAAGGACAAGTGATCTCTACTCTTTAAAAGGGTAAACCAACTCTAAAAGAGAACATAGGGCAACAAACAATACAAAACACAAGTTATTTTATAGCACTTTCATTTGTTTTTGATAACCCTTAAAAGCACCATTAACTGCGCTGCTATTGTATATGATTTTGTTAAATTGCAATTTAAAAGCGCTATTAAAGTTCTAGTTTTTAATATAAAATAACAATTAATTAAAACAATAAGTTTAAAGGAGCCAAATCAAATTCGGGGGGGGGGGGGGGAAATTAAAATTTTAGCACAAACAAAAGCGTCGGCCTGAACCGTCGCTAATATAAGATAATAAGAATTAATTAAGACAATAACTAATAAGGAGGCAAGCGAAATTTGTTGTGGGAAATGAATACTTTTTCATAAACAATGGCGTCGGCCTGAACCGTCGCTAATATAAAAAAATAAATAAATATTTAAAATAATAACTAAAAAGGAGGCAAACTAAATTGTTGGGGGTAATGAAATTTTCGCATAAACAGTAGTGTATGTCCAAATAAACGATTGGTCAACATCAAGTATTTTTCTCGAAATCAAACCATTTTCAAAATATTTTATAACAAATGCACTCAAAGGACACATGCATTAAGTAGTGAAGAAGGAATGATTAAATGTGTGTCCCTTTGTTCTTAGTCCGGCGATGCTTACTGTATATGTTATCGTCGAATTCTCACCTTTACTCATGAACTTTAGTTTTATTCGTGCTATATATTTTTGAAGTGAAATGGAGGAAAACGACTAGTTAGGCGTATGCTCCTCTTAAGAAGATTCTAATATAGACAAAGAAGAGTGATCTCTTCTGTCGAAAAGGGTAAACCAACTTTGAAAGAGAAAATAGAGCAAAAGACAATATGCCATAAAAGTTATTTAATAGCACTTTCTTTTGTTTTTGATAGAGCTGAAAAGCGCTATTAACCGTGCCGCTAATGTAAACGATTTTGTTTAATAGCACTTTAAAAGAGCTATTAAAATACTAGTTTTTAATTTAAAAATAATAATTAATTAAAACAATAAGTTTAAAGGAGCCAAACGAAATTCGTGGGGGAAAATGAATATTTTAGTACAAACAGTAGCGTCGGCTGAACCGTCGCTAATATAAGAAAATAAGAATTAATTATGACACTAACTAATAAAGAGGCAAACGAAATTTGTAATGGTAAATAAATATTTTTTCATAAACAATAGCGTCGGCTTGAACCGTTGCTAATATAAAAAAAATAAATAATTATTTAAGACAATAAATAAAAAGGAGGCAAACTAAATTGTAGGGATGAATGGAATTTTTTGCACAAACAGTAGCGGCGGTCCAAATAAACGTTTGGTCAACACCAAGTATTTTTCTCGAAATCAAACCATTTTAAAAATATTTTCATAACAAATGCACTCGATGGACACATGCACTAAGTAGTGAAGAAGGAATGATTATATGTATGTCCCTTTGTCCTTAGTCGTAGGACGCATGCTGTATCGATTATTGTTCAAATGCTCACCTTCACTCGTGAACTTTAGTTTTATTCGTGCTAAATACTTTTGCAATAAAATGGAGGAAAACGACTAATTAGGCGTATGCTCCTCTTATGAAGATTTTGATAAGGACAAAGACAAGTGATCTCTACTCTTTAAAAGGGTAAACCAACTCTAAAAGAGAACATAGGGCAACAAACAATACAAAACAAAAGTTATTTTATAGCACTTTCATTTGTTTTTGATAACCCTTAAAAGCGCCATTAACTGCGCTGCTATTGTATATGATTTTGTTAAATTGCAATTTAAAAGCGCTATTAAAGTTCTAGTTTTTAATATAAAATAACAATTAATTAAAATAATAAGTTTAAAGGAGCCAAACCAAATTCGGGGGGGGGGGGGGGGGGGGAATTAAAATTTTAGCACAAACAAAAGCGTCGGCCTGAACCGTCGCTAATATAAGATAATAAGAATTAATTAAAACAATAACTAATAAGGAGGCAAGCGAAATTTGTTTTGGGAAATGAATACTTTTTCATAAACAATGGCGTCGGCCTGAACCGTCGCTAATATTAAAAAATAAATAATTATTTAAAATAATAACTAAAAAGGAGGCAAACTAAATTGTCGGGGGTAATGAAATTTTCGCATAAACAGTAGTGTATGTCCAAATAAACGACTGGTCAACATCAAGTATTTTTCTCGAAATCAAACCATTTTCAAAATATTTTATAACAAATGCACTCAAAGGACACATGCATTAAGTAGTGAAGAAGGAATGACTAAATGTGTGTCCCTTTGTTCTTAGTCCGGCGATGCTTATTGTATATGTTATCGTTCGAATTCTCACCTTTACTCATGAACTTTAGTTTTATTCGTGCTATATACTTTTGTAGTGAAATGGAGGAAAACGACTAGTTAGGCGTATGCTCCTCTTAAGAAGATTCTAATATAGACAAAGAAGAGTGATCTCTTCTGTCGAAAAGGGTAAACCAACTTTGAAAGAGAAAATAGAGCAAAAGACAATATGCCATAAAAGTTATTTAATAGCACTTTCTTTTGTTTTTGATAGCGCTGAAAAGCGCTATTAACCGTGCCGCTAATGTAAATGATTTTGTTTAATAGCACTTTAAAAGAGCTATTAAAATACTAGTTTTTAATTTAAAAATAATAATTAATTAAAACAATAAGTTTAAAGGAGCCAAACGAAATTCGTGGGGGAAAATGAATATTTTAGTACAAACAGTAGCGTCGGCTGAACCGTCGCTAATATAAGAAAATAAGAATTAATTAAGACACTAACTAATAAAGAGGCAAACAAAATTTGTAACGGTAAATAAATATTTTTTCATAAACAATAGCGTCGGCTTGAACCGTTGCTAATATAAAAAAAATAAATAATTATTTAAGACAATAAATAAAAAGGAGGCAAACTAAATTGTAGGGATGAATGGAATTTTTTGCACAAACAGTAGCGGCGGTCCAAATAAACGTTTGGTCAACACCAAGTATTTTTCTCGAAATCAAACCATTTTAAAAATATTTTCATAACAAATGCACTCGAAGGACACATGCACTAAGTAGTGAAGAAGGAATGATTATATGTATGTCCCTTTGTCCTTAGTCGTAGGACGCATGCTGTATCGATTATTGTTCAAATGCTCACCTTCACTCGTGAACTTTAGTTTTATTCGTGCTAAATACTTTTGCAATAAAATGGAGGAAAACGACTAATTAGGCGTATGCTCCTCTTATGAAGATTCTGATAAGGACAAAGACAAGTAATCTCTACTCTTTAAAAGGGTAAACCAACTCTAAAAGAGAACATAGGGCAACAAACAATACAAAACAAAAGTTATTTTATAGCACTTTCATTTGTTTTTGATAACCCTTAAAAGCGCCATTAACTGCGCTGCTATTGTATATGATTTTGTTAAATTGCAATTTAAAAGCGCTATTAAAGTTCTAGTTTTTAATATAAAATAACAATTAATTAAAATAATAAGTTTAAAGGAGCCAAACCAAATTCGGGGGGGGGGGGGGGGGGGAATTAAAATTTTAGCACAAACAAAAGCGTCGGCCTGAACCGTCGCTAATATAAGATAATAAGAATTAATTAAGACAATAACTAATAAGGAGGCAAGCGAAATTTGTTATGGGAAATGAATATTTTTTCATAAACAATGGCGTCGGCCTGAACCGTCGCTAATATAAAAAAATAAATAATTATTTAAAATAATAACTAAAAAGGAGGCAAACTAAATTGTTGGGGGTAATGAAGTTTTCGCACAAACAGTAGTGTAGGTCCAAATAAACGATTGGTCAACATCAAGTATTTTTCTCGAAATCAAACCATTTTCAAAATATTTTATAACAAATGCACTCAAAGGACACATGCATTAAGTAGTGAAGAAGGAATGATTAAATGTGTGCCCCTTTGTTCTTAGTCCAGCGATGCTTACTGTATATGTTATCGTTCTAATTCTCACCTTTACTCATGAACTTTAGTTTTATTCGTGCTATATACTTTTGAAGTGAAATGGAAGAAAACGACTAGTTAGGCGTATGCTCCTCTTAAGAAGATTCTAATATAGACAAAGAAGAGTGATCTCTTCTGTCGAAAAGGGTAAACCAACTTTGAAAGAGAAAATAGAGCAAAAGACAATATGCCATAAAAGTTATTTAATAGAACTTTCTTTTGTTTTTGATATCGCTGAAAAGCGCTATTAACCGTGCCGCTAATGTAAACGATTTTGTTTAATAGCACTTTAAAAGAGCTATTAAAATACTAGTTTTTAATTTAAAAATAATAATTAATTAAAACAATAAGTTTAAAGGAGCCAAACGAAATTCGTGGGGGAAAATGAATATTTTAGTACAAACAGTAGCGTCGGCCTGAATCGTCGTTAATATAAGAAAATAAGAATTAATTAAGACACTAACTAATAAAGAGGCAAACGAAATTTGTAATGGTAAATAAATATTTTTTCATAAACAATAGCGTCGGCTTGAACCGTTGCTAATATAAAAAAAAAAAAATAATTATTTAAGACAATAAATAAAAAGGAGGCAAACTAAATTGTAGGGATGAATGGAATTTTTTGCACAAACAGTAGCGGCGGTCCAAATAAACGTTTGGTCAACACCAAGTATTTTTCTCGAAATCAAACCATTTTAAAAATATTTTCATAACAAATGCACTCGAAGGACACATGCACTAAGTAGTGAAGAAGGAATGATTATATGTATGTCCCTTTGTCCTTAGTCGTAGGACGCATGATGTATCGATTATTGTTCAAATGCTCACCTTCACTCGTGAACTTTAGTTTTATTCGTGCTAAATACTTTTGCAATAAAATGGAGGAAAACGACTAATTAGGCGTATGCTCCTCTTATGAAGATTCTGATAAGGACAAAGACAAGTGATCTCTACTCTTTAAAAGGGTAAACCAACTCTAAAAGAGAACATAGGGCAACAAACAATACAAAACAAAAGCTACTTTATAGCACTTTCATTTGTTTTTGATAACCCTTAAAAGCGCCATTAACTGCGCTGCTATTGTATATGATTTTGTTAAATTGCAATTTAAAAGCGCTATTAAAGTTCTAGTTTTTAATATAAAAAAACAATTAATTAAAACAATAAGTTTAAAGGAGCCAAACCAAATTCGAGGGGGGGGGGGGGAAATGAAAATTTTAGCACAAACAATAGCGTCGGCCTGAACCGTCGCTAATATAACATAATAAGAATTAATTAAGACAATAACTAATAAGGAGGCAAGCGAAATTTGTTTTGGGAAATGAATACTTTTTCATAAACAATGGCGTCGGCCTGAACCGTCGCTAATATTAAAAAATAAATAATTATTTAAAATAATAACTAAAAAGGAGGCAAACTAAATTGTCGGGGGTAATGAAATTTTCGCATAAACAGTAGTGTATGTCCAAATAAACGACTGGTCAACATCAAGTATTTTTCTCGAAATCAAACCATTTTCAAAATATTTTATAACAAATGCACTCAAAGGACACATGCATTAAGTAGTGAAGAAGGAATGACTAAATGTGTGTCCCTTTGTTCTTAGTCCGGCGATGCTTATTGTATATGTTATCGTTCGAATTCTCACCTTTACTCATGAACTTTAGTTTTATTCGTGCTATATACTTTTGTAGTGAAATGGAGGAAAACGACTAGTTAGGCGTATGCTCCTCTTAAGAAGATTCTAATATAGACAAAGAAGAGTGATCTCTTCTGTCGAAAAGGGTAAACCAACTTTGAAAGAGAAAATAGAGCAAAAGACAATATGCCATAAAAGTTATTTAATAGCACTTTCTTTTGTTTTTGATAGCGCTGAAAAGCGCTATTAACCGTGCCGCTAATGTAAATGATTTTGTTTAATAGCACTTTAAAAGAGCTATTAAAATACTAGTTTTTAATTTAAAAATAATAATTAATTAAAACAATAAGTTTAAAGGAGCCAAACGAAATTCGTGGGGGAAAATGAATATTTTAGTACAAACAGTAGCGTCGGCTGAACCGTCGCTAATATAAGAAAATAAGAATTAATTAAGACACTAACTAATAAAGAGGCAAACAAAATTTGTAACGGTAAATAAATATTTTTTCATAAACAATAGCGTCGGCTTGAACCGTTGCTAATATAAAAAAAATAAATAATTATTTAAGACAATAAATAAAAAGGAGGCAAACTAAATTGTAGGGATGAATGGAATTTTTTGCACAAACAGTAGCGGCGGTCCAAATAAACGTTTGGTCAACACCAAGTATTTTTCTCGAAATCAAACCATTTTAAAAATATTTTCATAACAAATGCACTCGAAGGACACATGCACTAAGTAGTGAAGAAGGAATGATTATATGTATGTCCCTTTGTCCTTAGTCGTAGGACGCATGCTGTATCGATTATTGTTCAAATGCTCACCTTCACTCGTGAACTTTAGTTTTATTCGTGCTAAATACTTTTGCAATAAAATGGAGGAAAACGACTAATTAGGCGTATGCTCCTCTTATGAAGATTCTGATAAGGACAAAGACAAGTAATCTCTACTCTTTAAAAGGGTAAACCAACTCTAAAAGAGAACATAGGGCAACAAACAATACAAAACAAAAGTTATTTTATAGCACTTTCATTTGTTTTTGATAACCCTTAAAAGCGCCATTAACTGCGCTGCTATTGTATATGATTTTGTTAAATTGCAATTTAAAAGCGCTATTAAAGTTCTAGTTTTTAATATAAAATAACAATTAATTAAAATAATAAGTTTAAAGGAGCCAAACCAAATTCGGGGGGGGGGGGGGGGAATTAAAATTTTAGCACAAACAAAAGCGTCGGCCTGAACCGTCGCTAATATAAGATAATAAGAATTAATTAAGACAATAACTAATAAGGAGGCAAGCGAAATTTGTTATGGGAAATGAATATTTTTTCATAAACAATGGCGTCGGCCTGAACCGTCGCTAATATAAAAAAATAAATAATTATTTAAAATAATAACTAAAAAGGAGGCAAACTAAATTGTTGGGGGTAATGAAGTTTTCGCACAAACAGTAGTGTAGGTCCAAATAAACGATTGGTCAACATCAAGTATTTTTCTCGAAATCAAACCATTTTCAAAATATTTTATAACAAATGCACTCAAAGGACACATGCATTAAGTAGTGAAGAAGGAATGATTAAATGTGTGCCCCTTTGTTCTTAGTCCAGCGATGCTTACTGTATATGTTATCGTTCTAATTCTCACCTTTACTCATGAACTTTAGTTTTATTCGTGCTATATACTTTTGAAGTGAAATGGAAGAAAACGACTAGTTAGGCGTATGCTCCTCTTAAGAAGATTCTAATATAGACAAAGAAGAGTGATCTCTTCTGTCGAAAAGGGTAAACCAACTTTGAAAGAGAAAATAGAGCAAAAGACAATATGCCATAAAAGTTATTTAATAGAACTTTCTTTTGTTTTTGATATCGCTGAAAAGCGCTATTAACCGTGCCGCTAATGTAAACGATTTTGTTTAATAGCACTTTAAAAGAGCTATTAAAATACTAGTTTTTAATTTAAAAATAATAATTAATTAAAACAATAAGTTTAAAGGAGCCAAACGAAATTCGTGGGGGAAAATGAATATTTTAGTACAAACAGTAGCGTCGGCCTGAATCGTCGTTAATATAAGAAAATAAGAATTAATTAAGACACTAACTAATAAAGAGGCAAACGAAATTTGTAATGGTAAATAAATATTTTTTCATAAACAATAGCGTCGGCTTGAACCGTTGCTAATATAAAAAAAAAAAAATAATTATTTAAGACAATAAATAAAAAGGAGGCAAACTAAATTGTAGGGATGAATGGAATTTTTTGCACAAACAGTAGCGGCGGTCCAAATAAACGTTTGGTCAACACCAAGTATTTTTCTCGAAATCAAACCATTTTAAAAATATTTTCATAACAAATGCACTCGAAGGACACATGCACTAAGTAGTGAAGAAGGAATGATTATATGTATGTCCCTTTGTCCTTAGTCGTAGGACGCATGATGTATCGATTATTGTTCAAATGCTCACCTTCACTCGTGAACTTTAGTTTTATTCGTGCTAAATACTTTTGCAATAAAATGGAGGAAAACGACTAATTAGGCGTATGCTCCTCTTATGAAGATTCTGATAAGGACAAAGACAAGTGATCTCTACTCTTTAAAAGGGTAAACCAACTCTAAAAGAGAACATAGGGCAACAAACAATACAAAACAAAAGCTACTTTATAGCACTTTCATTTGTTTTTGATAACCCTTAAAAGCGCCATTAACTGCGCTGCTATTGTATATGATTTTGTTAAATTGCAATTTAAAAGCGCTATTAAAGTTCTAGTTTTTAATATAAAAAAACAATTAATTAAAACAATAAGTTTAAAGGAGCCAAACCAAATTCGAGGGGGGGGGGGGGAAATGAAAATTTTAGCACAAACAATAGCGTCGGCCTGAACCGTCGCTAATATAACATAATAAGAATTAATTAAGACAATAACTAATAAGGAGGCAAGCGAAATTTGTTATGGGAAATGAATATTTTTTCATAAACAATGGCGTCGGCCTGAACCGTCGCTAATATTAAAAAATAAATAATTATTTAAAATAATAACTAAAAAGGGGGCAAACTAAATTGTTGGGGGTAATGAAATTTTCGCACAAACAGTAGTGTAGGTCCAAATAAACGATTGGTCAACATCAAGTATTTTTCTCGAAATCAAACCATTTTCAAAATATTTTTTAACAAATGCACTCAAAGGACACATGCATTAAGTAGTGAAGAAGGAATGATTAAATGTGTGTCCCTTTGTTCTTAGTCCGGTGATGCTTACTGTATATGTTATCGTCGAATTCTCACCTTTACTCATGAACTTTAGTTTTATTCGTGCTATATATTTTTGAAGTGAAATGGAGGAAAACGACTAGTTAGGCGTATGCTCCTCTTAAGAAGATTCTAATATAGACAAAGAAGAGTGATCTCTTCTGTCGAAAAGGGTAAACCATCTTTGAAAGAGAAAATAGAGCAAAAGACAATATGCCATAAAAGTTATTTAATAGCACTTTCTTTTGTTTTTGATAGCGCTGAAAAGCGCTATTAACCGTGCCGCTAATGTAAACGATTTTGTTTAATAGCACTTTAAAAGAGCTATTAAAATACTAGTTTTTAATTTAAAAATAATAATTAATTAAAACAATAAGTTTAAAGGAGCCAAACGAAATTCGTGGGGGAAAATGAATATTTTAGTACAAACAGTAGCGTCGGCTGAACCGTCGCTAATATAAGAAAATAAGAATTAATTATGACACTAACTAATAAAGAGGCAAACGAAATTTGTAATGGTAAATAAATATTTTTTCATAAACAATAGCGTCGGCTTGAACCGTTGCTAATATAAAAAAAATAAATAATTATTTAAGACAATAAATAAAAAGGAGGCAAACTAAATTGTAGGGATGAATGGAATTTTTTGCACAAACAGTAGCGGCGGTCCAAATAAACGTTTGGTCAACACCAAGTATTTTTCTCGAAATCAAACCATTTTAAATATATTTTCATAACAAATGCACTCGAAGGACACATGCACTAAGTAGTGAAGAAGGAATGATTATATGTATGTCCCTTTGTCCTTAGTCGTAGGACGCATGCTGTATCGATTATTGTTCAAATGCTCACCTGCACTCGTGAACTTTAGTTTTATTCGTGCTAAATACTTTTCAATAAAATGGAGGAAAACGACTAATTAGGCGTATGCTCCTCTTATGAAGATTCTGATAAGGACAAAGACAAGTGATCTCTACTCTTTAAAAGGGTAAACCAACTCTAAAAGAGAACATAGGGAAACAAACAATACAAAACAAAAGCTATTTTATAGCACTTTCATTTGTTTTTGATAACCCAATTAAAGCGGCATTAACTGCGCTGCTATTGTATATGATTTTGTTAAATTGCAATTTAAAAGCGCTATTAAAGTTCTAGTTTTTAATATAAAATAACAATAAATTAAAACAATAAGTTTAAAGGAGCCAAACCAAATTCGGGGGGGGGGGGGGGGGGGGGGGGAAATGAAAGTTTTGGCACAAACAATAGCGTCGGCCTGAACCGTCGCTAATATAAGATAATAAGAATTAATTAAGACAATAACTAATAAGGAGGCAAGCGAAATTTGTTATGGGAAATGAATATTTTTTCATAAACAATGGCGTCGGCCTGAACCGTCGCTAATATTAAAAAATAAATAATTATTTAAAATAATAACTAAAAAGGGGGCAAACGAAATTGTTGGGGGTAATGAAATTTTCGCACAAACAGTAGTGTAGGTCCAAATAAACGATTGGTCAACATCAAGTATTTTTCTCGAAAGCAAACCATTTTCAAAATATTTTATAACAAATGCACTCAAAGGACACATGCATTAAGTAGTGAAGAAGGAATGATTAAATGTGTGTCCCTTTGTTCTTAGTCCGACGATGCTTACTGTATATGTTATCGTTCGAATTCTCACCTTTACTCATGAACTTTAGTTTTATTCGTGCTATATACTTTTGAAGTGAAATGGAGGAAAACGACTAGTTAGGCGTATGCTCCTCTTAAGAAGATTCTAATATAGACAAAGAAGAGTGATCTCTTCTGCCGAAAAGGGTAAACCAACTTTGAAAGAGAAAATAGAGCAAAAGACAATATGCCATAAAAGTTATTTAATAGAACTTTCTTTTGTTTTTGATAGCGCTGAAAAGCGCTATTAACCGTGCCACTAATGTAAACGATTTTGTTTAATAGCACTTTAAAAGAGCTATTAAAATACTAGTTTTTAATTTAAAAATAATAATTAATTAAAACAATAAGTTTAAAGGAGCCAAACGAAATTCGTGGGGGAAAATGAATATTTTAGTACAAACAGTAGCGTCGGCCTGAACCGTCGCTAATATAAGAAAATAAGAATTAATTAAGACACTAACTAATAAAGAGGCAAACGAAATTTGTAATGGTAAATAAATATTTTTTCATAAACAATAGCGTCGGCTTGAACCGTTGCTAATATAAAAAAAATAAATAATTATTTAAGACAATAAATAAAAAGGAGGCAAACTAAATTGTAGGGATGAATGGAATTTTTTGCACAAACAGTAGCGGCGGTCCAAATAAACGTTTGGTCAACACCAAGTATTTTTCTCGAAATCAAACCATTTTAAAAATATTTTCATAACAAATGCACTCGAAGGACACATGCACTAAGTAGTGAAGAAGGAATGATTATATGTATGTCCCTTTGTCCTTAGTCGTAGGACGCATGCTGTATCGATTATTGTTCAAATGCTCACCTTCACTCGTGAACTTTAGTTTTATTCGTGCTAAATACTTTTGCAATAAAATGGAGGAAAACGACTAATTAGGCGTATGCTCCTCTTATGAAGATTCTGATAAGGACAAAGACAAGTGATCTCTACTCTTTAAAAGGGTAAACCAACTCTAAAAGAGAACATAGGGCAACAAACAATACAAAACAAAAGCTATTTTATAGCACTTTCATTTGTTTTTGATAACCCTTAAAAGCGCCATTAATTGCGCTGCTATTGTATATGATTTTGTTAAATTGCAATTTAAAAGCGCTATTAAAGTTCTAGTTTTTAATATAAAATAACAATTAATTAAAACAATAAGTTTAAAGGAGCCAAACCAAATTCGGGGGGGGGGGGGGGGAAATGAAAATTTTAGCAGAAACAATAGCGTCGGCCTGAACCGTCGCTAATATAAGATAATAAGAATTAATTAAGACAATAACTAATAAGGAGGCAAGCGAAATTTGTTATGGGAAATGAATATTTTTTCATAAACAATGGCGTCGGCCTGAACCGTCGCTAATATTAAAAAATAAATAATTATTTAAAATAATAACTAAAAAGGGGGCAAACGAAATTGTTGGGGGTAATGAAATTTTCGCACAAACAGTAGTGTAGGTCCAAATAAACGATTGGTCAACATCAAGTATTTTTCTCGAAATCAAACCATTTTCAAAATATTTTATAACAAATGCACTCAAAGGACACATGCATTAAGTAGTGAAGAAGGAATGATTAAATGTGTGTCCCTTTGTTCTTATTCCGGTGATGCTTACTGTATATGTTATCGTTCGAATTCTCACCTTTACTCATGAACTTTAGTTTTATTCGTGATATATACTTTTGAAGTGAAATGGAAGAAAACGACTAGTTAGGCGTATGCTCCTCTTAAGAAGATTCTAATATAGACAAAGAAGAGTGATCTCTTCTGTCGAAAAGGGTAAACCAACTTTGAAAGAGAAAATAGAGCAAAAGACAATATGCCATAAAAGTTATTTAATAGAACTTTCTTTTGTTTTTGATAGCGCTGAAAAGCGCTATTAACCGTGCCGCTAATGTAAACGATTTTGTTTAATAGCACTTTAAAAGAGCTATTAAAATACTAGTTTTTAATTTAAAAATAATAATTAATTAAAACAATAAGTTTAAAGGAGCCAAACGAAATTCGTGGGGGAAAATGAATATTTTAGTACAAACAGTAGCGTCGGCCTGAACCGTCGCTAATATAAGAAAATAAGAATTAATTAAGACACTAACTAATAAAGAGGCAAACGAAATTTGTAATGGTAAATAAATATTTTTTCATAAACAATAGCGTCGGCTTGAACCGTTGCTAATATAAAAAAAAAATAATAATTATTTAAGACAATAAATAAAAAGGAGGCAAACTAAATTGTAGGGATGAATGGAATTTTTTGCACAAACAGTAGCGGCGGTCCAAATAAACGTTTGGTCAACACCAAGTATTTTTCTCGAAATCAAACCATTTTAAAAATATTTTCATAACAAATGCACTCGAAGGACACATGCACTAAGTAGTGAAGAAGGAATAATTATATGTATGTCCCTTTGTCCTTAGTCGTAGGACGCATGATGTATCGATTATTGTTCAAATGCTCACCTTCACTCGTGAACTTTAGTTTTATTCGTGCTAAATACTTTTGCAATAAAATGGAGGAAAACGACTAATTAGGCGTATGCTCCTCTTATGAAGATTCTGATAAGGACAAAGACAAGTGATCTCTACTCTTTAAAAGGGTAAACCAACTCTAAAAGAGAACATAGGGCAACAAACAATACAAAACAAAAGCTATTTTATAGCACTTTCATTTGTTTTTGATAACCCTTAAAAGCGCCATTAATTGCGCTGCTATTGTATATGATTTTGTTAAATTGCAATTTAAAAGCGCTATTAAAGTTCTAGTTTTTAATATAAAATAACAATTAATTAAAACAATAAGTTGAAAAGAGCCAAACCAAATTCGGGGGGGGGGGGGGTGGGAAATGAAAATTTTAGCACAAACAATAGCGTCGGCCTGAACCGTCGCTAATATAAGATAATAAGAATTAATTAAGACAATAACTAATAAGGAGGCAAGCGAAATTTGTTATGGGAAATGAATATTTTTTCATAAACAATGGCGTCGGCCTGAACCGTCGCTAATATTAAAAAATAAATAATTATTTAAAATAATAACTAAAAAGGGGGCAAACGATATTGTTGGGGGTAATGAAATTTTCGCACAAACAGTAGTGTAGGTCCAAATAAACGATTGGTCAACATCAAGTATTTTTCTCGAAATCAAACCATTTTCAAAATATTTTATAACAAATGCACTCAAAGGACACATGCATTAAGTAGTGAAGAAGGAATGATTAAATGTGTGTCCCTTTGTTCTTAGTCCGGCGATGCTTACTGTATATGTTATCGTTCGAATTCTCACCTTTACTCATGAACTTTAGTTTTATTCGTGCTATATACTTTTGTAGTGAAATGGAGGAAAACGACTAGTTAGGCGTATGCTCCTCTTAATAAGATTCTAATATAGACAAAGAAGAGTGATCTCTTCTGTCGAAAAGGGTAAACCATCTTTGAAAGAGAAAATAGAGCAAAAGACAATATGCCATAAAAGTTATTTAATAGCACTTTCTTTTGTTTTTGATAGCGCTGAAAAGCGCTATTAACTGTGCCGCTAATGTAAACGATTTTGTTTAATAGCACTTTAAAAGAGCTATTAAAATACTAGTTTTTAATTTAAAAATAATAATTAATTAAAACAATAAGTTTAAAGGAGCCAAACGAAATTTGTGGGGGAAAATGAATATTTTAGTACAAACAGTAGCGTCGCCCTGAACCGTCGCTAATATAAGAAAATAAGAATTAATTAAAACACTAACTAATAAAGAGGCAAACGAAATTTGTAATGGTAAATAAATATTTTTTCATAAACAATAGCGTCGGCTTGAACCGTTGCTAATATAAAAAAAATAAATAATTATTTAAGACAATAAATAAAAAGGAGGCAAACTAAATTGTAGGGATGAATGGAATTTTTTGCACAAACAGTAGCGGCGGTCCAAATAAACGTTTGGTCAACACCAAGTATTTTTCTCGAAATCAAACCATTTTAAAAATATTTTCATAACAAATGCACTCGAAGGACACATGCACTAAGTAGTGAAGAAGGAATGATTATATGTATGTCCCTTTGTCCTTAGTCGTAGGACGCATGCTGTATCGATTATTGTTCAAATGGTCACCTGCACTCGTGAACTTTAGTTTTATTCGTGCTAAATACTTTTGCAATAAAATGGAGGAAAACGACTAATTAGGCGTCTGCTCCTCTTATGAAGATTCTGATAAGGACAAAGTCAAGTGATCTCTACTCTTTAAAAGGGTAAACCAACTCTAAAAGAGAACATAGGGAAACAAACAATACAAAACAAAAGCTATTTTATAGCACTTTCATTTGTTTTTGATAACCCAATTAAAGCGGCATTAACTGCGCTGCTATTGTATATGATTTTGTTAAATTGCAATTTAAAAGCGCTATTAAAGTTCTAGTTTTTAATATAAAATAACAATAAAGTAAAACAATAAGTTTAAAGGAGCCAAACCAAATTCGGGGGGGGCGGGGGGGGGGGGGGGGGGGAATGAAAATTTTAGCACAAACAATAGCGTCGGCCTGAACCGTCGCTAATATAAGATAATAAGAATTAATTAAGACAATAACTAATAAGGAGGCAAACGAAATTTGTTATGGGAAATGAATATTTTCATAAACAATGGCGTCGGCCTGAACCGTCGCTAATATTAAAAAATAAATAATTATTTAAAATAATAACTAAAAAGGGGGCAAACAAAATTGTTGGGGGTAATGAAATTTTCGCACAAACAGTAGTGTAGGTCCAAATAAACGATTGGTCAACATCAAGTATTTTTCTCGAAAGCAAACCATTTTCAAAATATTTTATAACAAATGCACTCAAAGGACACATGCATTAAGTAGTGAAGAAGGAATGATTAAATGTGTGTCCCTTTGTTCTTAGTCCGGCGATGCTTACTATATATGTTATCGTTCGAATTCTCACCTTTACTCATGAACTTTAGTTTTATTCGTGCTATATACTTTTGAAGTGAAATGGAGGAAAACGACTAGTTAGGCGTATGCTCCTCTTAAGAAGATTCTAATATAGACAAAGAAGAGTGATCTCTTCTGTCGAAACGGGTAAACCAACTTTGAAAGAGAAAATAGAGCAAAAGACAATATGCCATAAAAGTTATTTAATAGAACTTTCTTTTGTTTTTGATAGCACTGAAAAGCGCTATTAACCGTGCCACTAATGTAAACGATTTTGTTTAATAGCACTTTAAAAGAGCTATTAAAATACTAGTTTTTAATTTAAAAATAATAATTAATTAAAACAATAAGTTTAAAGGAGCCAAATGAAATTCGTGGGGGAAAATGAATATTTTAGTACAAACAGTAGCGTCGGCCTGAACCGTCGCTAATATAAGAAAATAAGAATTAATTAAGACACTAACTAATAAAGAGGCAAACGAAATTTGTAATGGTAAATAAATATTTTTTCATAAACAATAGCGTCGGCTTGAACCGTTGCTAATATAAAAAAAATAAATAATTATTTAAGACAATAAATAAAAAGGAGGCAAACTAAATTGTAGGGATGAATGGAATTTTTTGAACAAACAGTAGCGGCGGTCCAAATAAACGTTTGGTCAACACCAAGTATTTTTCTCGAAATCAAACCATTTTAAAAATATTTTCATAACAAATGCACTCGAAGGACACATGCACTAAGTAGTGAAGAAGGAATGATTATATGTATGTCCCTTTGTCCTTAGTCGTAGGACGCATGCTATATCGATTATTGTTCAAATGCTCACCTACACTCGTGAACTTTAGTTTTATTCGTGCTAAATACTTTTGCAATAAAATGGAGGAAAACGACTAATTAGGCGTCTGCTCCTCTTATGAAGATTCTGATAAGGACAAAGTCAAGTGATCTCTACTCTTTAAAAGGGTAAACCAACTCTAAAAGAGAACATAGGGAAACAAACAATACAAAACAAAAGCTATTTTATAGCACTTTCATTTGTTTTTGATAACCCAATTAAAGCGGCATTAACTGCGCTGCTATTGTATATGATTTTGTTAAATTGCAATTTAAAAGCGCTATTAAAGTTCTAGTTTTTAATATAAAATAACAATAAAGTAAAACAATAAGTTTAAAGGAACCAAACCAAATTCGGGGGGGGCGGGGGGGGGGGGGGGGGAAATGAAAATTTTAGCACAAACAATAGCGTCGGCCTGAACCGTCGCTAATATAAGATAATAAGAATTAATTAAGACAATAACTAATAAGGAGGCAAACGAAATTTGTTACGGGAAATGAATATTTTCATAAACAATGGCGTCGGCCTGAACCGTCGCTAATATTAAAAAATAAATAATTATTTAAAATAATAACTAAAAAGGGGGCAAACGAAATTGTTGGGGGTAATGAAATTTTCGCACAAACAGTAGTGTAGGTCCAAATAAACGATTGGTCAACATCAAGTATTTTTCTCGAAAGCAAACCATTTTCAAAATATTTTATAACAAATGCACTCAAAGGACACATGCATTAAGTAGTGAAGAAGGAATGATTAAATGTGTGTCCCTTTGTTCTTAGTCCGGCGATGCTTACTATATATGTTATCGTTCGAATTCTCACCTTTACTCATGAACTTTAGTTTTATTCGTGCTATATACTTTTGAAGTGAAATGGAGGAAAACGACTAGTTAGGCGTATGCTCCTCTTAAGAAGATTCTAATATAGACAAAGAAGAGTGATCTCTTCTGTCGAAAAGGGTAAACCAACTTTGAAAGAGAAAATAGAGCAAAAGACAATATGCCATAAAAGTTATTTAATAGAACTTTCTTTTGTTTTTGATAGCGCTGAAAAGCGCTATTAACCGTGCCACTAATGTAAACGATTTTGTTTAATAGCACTTTAAAAGAGCTATTAAAATACTAGTTTTTAATTTAAAAATAATAATTAATTAAAACAATAAGTTTAAAGGAGCCAAATGAAATTCGTGGGGGAAAATGAATATTTTAGTACAAAAAGTAGCGTCGGCCTGAACCGTCGCTAATATAAGAAAATAAGAATTAATTAAGACACTAACTAATAAAGAGGCAAACGAAATTTGTAATGGTAAATAAATATTTTTTCATAAACAATAGCGTCGGCTTGAACCGTTGCTAATATAAAAAAAATAAATAATTATTTAAGACAATAAATAAAAAGGAGGCAAACTAAATTGTAGGGATGAATGGAATTTTTTGAACAAACAGTAGCGGCGGTCCAAATAAACGTTTGGTCAACACCAAGTATTTTTCTCGAAATCAAACCATTTTAAAAATATTTTCATAACAAATGCACTCGAAGGACACATGCACTAAGTAGTGAAGAAGGAATGATTATATGTATGTCCCTTTGTCCTTAGTCGTAGGACGCATGCTATATCGATTATTGTTCAAATGCTCACCTGCACTCGTGAACTTTAGTTTTATTCGTGCTAAATACTTTTGCAATAAAATGGAGGAAAACGACTAATTAGGCGTCTGCTCCTCTTATGAAGATTCTGATAAGGACAAAGTCAAGTGATCTCTACTCTTTAAAAGGGTAAACCAACTCTTAAAGAGAACATAGGGAAACAAACAATACAAAACAAAAGCTATTTTATAGCACTTTCATTTGTTTTTGATAACCCAATTAAAGCGGCATTAACTGCGCTGCTATTGTATATGATTTTGTTAAATTGCAATTTAAAAGCGCTATTAAAGTTCTAGTTTTTAATATAAAATAACAATAAAGTAAAACAATAAGTTTAAAGGAGCCAAACCAAATTCGGGGGGGGGCGGGGGGGGGGGGGGGGGGAAATGAAAATTTTAGCACAAACAATAGCGTCGGCCTGAACCGTCGCTAATATAAGATAATAAGAATTAATTAAGACAATAACTAATAAGGAGGCAAACGAAATTTGTTACGGGAAATGAATATTTTCATAAACAATGGCGTCGGCCTGAACCGTCGCTAATATTAAAAAATAAATAATTATTTAAAATAATAACTAAAAAGGGGGCAAACGAAATTGTTGGGGGTAATGAAATTTTCGCACAAACAGTAGTGTAGGTCCAAATAAACGATTGGTCAACATCAAGTATTTTTCTCGAAAGCAAACCATTTTCAAAATATTTTATAACAAATGCACTCAAAGGACACATGCATTAAGTAGTGAAGAAGGAATGATTAAATGTGTGTCCCTTTGTTCTTAGTCCGGCGATGCTTACTATATATGTTATCGTTCGAATTCTCACCTTTACTCATGAACTTTAGTTTTATTCGTGCTATATACTTTTGAAGTGAAATGGAGGAAAACGACTAGTTAGGCGTATGCTCCTCTTAAGAAGATTCTAATATAGACAAAGAAGAGTGATCTCTTCTGTCGAAAAGGGTAAACCAACTTTGAAAGAGAAAATAGAGCAAAAGACAATATGCCATAAAAGTTATTTAATAGAACTTTCTTTTGTTTTTGATAGCGCTGAAAAGCGCTATTAACCGTGCCACTAATGTAAACGATTTTGTTTAATAGCACTTTAAAAGAGCTATTAAAATACTAGTTTTTAATTTAAAAATAATAATTAATTAAAACAATAAGTTTAAAGGAGCCAAATGAAATTCGTGGGGGAAAATGAATATTTTAGTACAAACAGTAGCGTCGGCCTGAACCGTCGCTAATATAAGAAAATAAGAATTAATTAAGACACTAACTAATAAAGAGGCAAACGAAATTTGTAATGGTAAATAAATATTTTTTCATAAACAATAGCGTCGGCTTGAACCGTTGCTAATATAAAAAAAATAAATAATTATTTAAGACAATAAATAAAAAGGAGGCAAACTAAATTGTAGGGATGAATGGAATTTTTTGAACAAACAGTAGCGGCGGTCCAAATAAACGTTTGGTCAACACCAAGTATTTTTCTCGAAATCAAACCATTTTAAAAATATTTTCATAACAAATGCACTCGAAGGACACATGCACTATGTAGTGAAGAAGGAATGATTATATGTATGTCCCTTTGTCCTTAGTCGTAGGACGCATGCTGTATCGATTATTGTTCAAATGCTCACCTTCACTCGTGAACTTTAGTTTTATTCGTGCTAAATACTTTTGCAATAAAATGGAGGAAAACGACTAATTAGGCGTATGCTCCTCTTATGAAGATTCTGATAAGGACAAAGACAAGTGATCTCTACTCTTTAAAAGGGTAAACCAACTATAAAAGAGAACATAGGGCAACAAACAATACAAAACAAAAGCTATTTTATAGCACTTTCATTTGTTTTTGATAACCCTTAAAAGCGCCATTAATTGCGCTGCTATTGTATATGATTTTGTTAAATTGCAATTTAAAAGTGCTATTAAAGTTCTAGATTTTAATATAAAATAACAATTAATTAAAACAATAAGTTTAAAGGAGCCAAACCAAATTCGGGGGGGGGGGGGGGGGGGAATGAAAATTTTAGCAGAAACAATAGCGTCGGCCTGAACCGTCGCTAATATAAGATAATAAGAATTAATTAAGACAATAACTAATAAGGAGGCAAGCGAAATTTGTTATGGGAAATGAATATTTTTTCATAAACAATGGCGTCGGCCTCAACCGTCGCTAATATTAAAAAATAAATAATTATTTAAAATAATAACTAAAAAGGGGGCAAACGAAATTGTTGGGGGTAATGAAATTTTCGCACAAACAGTAGTGTAGGTCCAAATAAACGATTGGTCAACATCAAGTATTTTTCTCGAAATCAAACCATTTTCAAATATTTTATAACAAATGCACTCAAAGGACACATGCATTAAGTAGTGAAGAAGGAATGATTAAATGTGTGTCCCTTTGTTCTTAGTCTGGCGATGCTTACTGTATATGTTATCGTTCGAATTCTCACCTTTACTCATGAACTTTAGTTTTATTCGTGCTATATACTTTTGAAGTGAAATGGAGGAAAACGACTAGTTAGGCGTATGCTCCTCTTAAGAAGATTCTAATATAGACAAAGAAGAGTGATCTCTTCTGTCGAAAAGGGTAAACCAACTTTGAAAGAGAAAATAGAGCAAAAGACAATATGCCATAAAAGTTATTTAATAGAACTTTCTTTTGTTTTTGATAGCGCTTAAAAGCGCTATTAACCGTGCCGCTAATGTAAACGATTTTGTTTAGTAGCACTTTAAAAGAGCTATTAAAATACTAGTTTTTAATTTAAAAATAATAATTAATTAAAACAATAAGTTTAAAGGAGCCAAACGAAATTCGTGGGGGGAAAATGAATATTTTAGTACAAACAGTAGCGTCGGCCTGAACCGTCGCTAATATAAGAAAATAAGAATTAATTAAGACACTAACTAATAAAGAGGCAAACGAAATTTGTAATGGTAAATAAATATTTTTTCATAAACAATAGCGTCGGCTTGAACCGTTGCTAATATAAAAAAATTAAATAATTATTTAAGACAATAAATAAAAAGGAGGCAAACTAAATTGTAGGGATGAATGGAATTTTTTGCACAAACAGTAGCGGCGGTCCAAATAAATGTTTGGTCAACACCAAGTATTTTTCTCGAAATCAAACCATTTTAAAAATATTTTCATAACAAATGCACTCGAAGGACACATGCACTAAGTAGTGAAGAAGGACTGATTATATGTATGTCCCTTTGTCCTTAGTCGTAGGACGCATGCTGTATCGATTATTGTTCAAATGCTCACCTTCACTCGTGAACTTTAGTTTTATTCGTGCTAAATACTTTTGCAATAAAATGGAGGAAAACGACTAATTAGGCGTATGCTCCTCTTATGAAGATTCTGATAAGGACAAAGTCAAGTGATCTCTACTCTTTAAAAGGGTAAACCAACTATAAAAGAGAACATAGGGCAACAAACAATACAAAACAAAAGCTATTTTATAGCACTTTCATTTGTTTTTGATAACCCTTAAAAGCGCCATTAATTGCGCTGCTATTGTATATGATTTTGTTAAATTGCAATTTAAAAGCGCTATTAAAGTTCTAGATTTTAATATAAAATAACAATTAATTAAAACAATAAGTTTAAAGGAGCCAAACCAAATTCGGGGGGGGGGGGGGGGGGAATGAAAATTTTAGCAGAAACAATAGCGTCGGCCTGAACCGTCGCTAATATAAGATAATAAGAATTAATTAAGACAATAACTAATAAGGAGGCAAGCGAAATTTGTTATGGGAAATGAATATTTTTTCATAAACAATGGGGTCGGCCTGAACCGTCGCTAATATTAAAAAATAAATAATTATTTAAAATAATAACTAAAAAGGGGGCAAACGAAATTGTTGGGGGTAATGAAATTTTCGCACAAACAGTAGTGTAGGTCCAAATAAACGATTGGTCAACATCAAGTATTTTTCTCGAAATCAAACCATTTTCAAAATATTTTATAACAAATGCACTCAAAGGACACATGCATTAAGTAGTGAAGAAGGAATGATTAAATGTGTGTCCCTTTGTTCTTAGTCCGG